>JABUQX010132005.1:0-27475 GCA_015478945.1 Trachelipus rathkii
AAATTTAAATCCTCTCTACTAAATCATATGATATGTCTTGAATAAAGTATCTCCTAAATCATATTATCATCATAATCATCATCATTACCTAAAATATTTTTAGTTAATAATAATATTAATTATCTCTCTTTTTTTATATATGATTTAATGATTTATATTTAATTTAAAAATTAATTAATTTTTTTTCCCTGAGCACTATAAAAAATCTCTTTATAATTATGAGTATTTACAATAATAATAAAATTATTTTATTTATTTTTATTATGTGGACTAATAAAAAAAGGAGGAGAGATTGACTAGATTAAGTAGGGAAGAAGTAAATTGATAGGTTGTATAAGTGAGTGGATGGGATGTGGAATTATGTGGAAGATATGTAAGGAGCGATGGGTAAGCTTGCTAATAACTTGACTTGGTTGCCGTATAGCTAAGTACTATTAGTCAGGTAAAAGTTAGATCGGGTAAGATATATGATTAACAGCCTTTATAGCCATTACAGTACATATATATATAAGTATTATACCAACAAATAAATGGAAAGGTCTTATAAATAAGATAGGAATAAGGAAATAGTAAAGTATCTAATAATGATATATACTAATTAGTCACCATCTGCCTTATGTTAGAGTTCAAGTTAATAAATAATGCTATACACATGAGATGCTAACATACTATAAAATATTTGAAGATACCTAATATATAATACATCTTATGAGCGTTAGTTTATATCCATCAGATTACCATAAAACTTATAGAGATATTTGCGTGAATATTTATATTAACGTGAGCAACACTATAGTCCTCCTATATATACAGCAAAAGAATGAATAAGCAGTATTAGAATAAATATATAGTATGCAACAATGCACTACAACACTATTAACATAATAGAAATATTATCAAATATATATCAGTATATAATTATACTCGATCAATTATTACACATCATATTGTTAATTAATCCAATTCCTTAACGTTAACATAGTAACTTCCACTTTACTACACTTAACTCTAGTAATTCATATCTAATAACAGATAATCTATATATATCATATAAATACACATTACTGTCATGTATAATACTAAATTATTCGCACTGATTATAAGATTATATAGTAACTTACTTAGACTACAACTATAATCAATTAATATTCTGATACTCACATATTATTGTCTCTACAGTGGTATCCATCAAAATGACGTTACTCCTTTATAAAATGAGTCTATCTATCTCTACACCAAGACATTATTATTACTGAATCATATAAGCTACTACCTCTCAAACTAAGTAGCCTCATAATACCAACAACTACCTTCTATATATATTAAGGATTATATCACCGTGCGTAATTTACGAATTTACTTTATCAAGGTTTCCTTACGAGGCCCTATTTATAGCTCCTATAGTGCTGATTGACTAATAATATATATTATATATATATAATCAAACATCGCATCCCGCGATGCGAAAAAAAGAACAATCTGCTCGAAAATGAATAACCATCCAGATTAGTCGGAGTGCAACGCCTAAGAGAATGCAAACCCTTAGTCAGATTTGAAAGGTGGTCCTATATATACGTAGTTAGCTTAAAATTCGTTAACTCCATCTATTGATATATATCTTTAAATATTCCATGAGTATCTTCTATTATTTCTCAAAAGTGAAAATTAGTGTCGTGTAATACACCACCTATATAATATAATATAATATAGAATTAACTGCAAATCTTTAGATCAACGAGTCCCGATACGATCGTAAACATAAAATGTCAATATAGAATAAATAGTCCAGGCTTATGTACTTTTAATATTAAACTGATAACTTAGCCAATAATACATTCTCACATAGAAAGCTAAGAGTATAGCTGTAATATAGACTATACTACGCAAAATATTACAAGATATGAAGCTACAGAATCAATCAGACCTTGGTTATGTTAGCTTATATACGTATATAATTACCTATACTTGCCTACTATTTACACTACGTACAATTTGCACAGTAAATATCTCGCTATAACTAGCAATTATAGTCACTAGCTATTAATCAGTGGTTGCGTCTATTAGGTATGTATATATATAGACTATTAATATAGCATCCTCTGTGTCCAGTTCTATTTCTTCTAGTCTTTATATAATCTTATTTAGTTTAAAGATATGATGAAAACTATAGTAGTGTCGAGGTGAGGAAATATTGAAAGGCGCGTTATTTGTGTGTCCATTTAGAGATACATTACATTACAGTAGAATATAGTAAAACATTGACGTAATGGTAAGGATTCATTACTCGGAGTGTTGTTCTCACTGCCATATTTAAGCTAATATCAGACTTAAATCGTATCAAAAGGCGATAATAGTATAACGATATTCATTATTACGTACTGATTATATTAGTATTGACTCGATACATTCATTGAGTACTATATAAAGAAAGGTAAACAACATTCTCAGTAAGGCCCCCCAGACCCATTGTATAATGAAAACAGCATTACTATTGTCTAGTTATATTTATCAATATTATAATTTTCTATCCTTATGTCGAGAAAAGAGTGAGTGAATATATTGCACAACAAGAAACAGACTCAAAAGAGCGTGTACCATGGTCTAAGATTGTCAGTCTTGTATTATGTTTTTAGGGTAGAACGCAAAAATATATTATATATATCAAGAGTGAGCACGCATACTTAGTCATGGAGAACATCCCGAATCCCGTGTCTTTAAACTTTTATTCAACGTCTCCTCGTGAAACCATGATCTGTTACCTACCATCTCGGAGTCGTCTAAAACAATAAACTCACTGTAATTATCAGAGTAAAGTACACGCGTTGACGACTGACTAAAGAAATGTAACAGGAAACATGATACGATAGTACATGATTTAAACTGACAGCGTTCCTGTAACTGAGAGTGAATGATGACTAAATTATTGTCTACTCTCAAACAAAGAATTTACTCCAATATAGTGTACGCGATTAGCTATTTACAATCGGGTTACATCCGTGAGAGCACAGTTATATTGACAACATTCGCGAGGTAGAATGATATAAGTCGATGTGGTGACTCACTGGAGATATGACCTGTAAAGAAAATACCACGGATGTGGAGTGAGAAAGAATAGAAGTGTGAGAAGCATTTTGTTAGTTGCACCATCGAGACGCGAAAATAAGTAAAGACTCCACATCACCCCAACACTTCTAACATCAATAAAAGAGTCAAACTTATCCTATCCAGCTCAGAGGAATATTATATAAAACTAAGTGAGAATAGCTCCATGAGAAATAAGGTAATTCAATTTAAAGTTTGACTATTTGTATTATAGAGTGGCATAGGTCCTTAAAATAATATAGACTGTACTATCGAGTTGCTAAATGAAACAATACGCGGGAACTTTATGAGTCTTTGTAAGAGGTAAAGAAATTTGCTTTTTATATAGACTTTTTATATAGGACAATGCCAGAGAGATATTAGCGTAGTGCAATTTTTACACCAGAAAACTATGCTACATGACCACCATCACCAATATCGATGCACAAACGAAGAGGCAAAGGTGTTCAAGTTCTGCTTTTTATATCTTGCTAAGAGAGGGACAGATACACTAGCTAATAGCCGTATTACTGTATTCTCTAATTAAGCTACATCTACAACTAGATAAAAACAAGAATTCTAAGTTGGGCTCTTAACTTTTTGGTTTACCGAGTTTACACCAAATCGAACTCTAGTTTTAATAATACAATGCAATCTTTTTCGAAAAAACTAGCATTCATAGTGTATCTCACTCTAAAACCTTTTTGAATTACAAAGCCGAGCTTTAAATCTATCACCACATAAAATAAAACAAATTGCTACCCACCGGTCCGATCAACATACAACTATTATAGCTCTGGTCCAAAGTAATAAATTCTTCTCAAAATGTTGAACTATTAAAACATTCTTCACAACAAGTGTATATATATTCTCCTTTGATTGTCTACAAAACAGAATGTTTTCATTTTAAGATAATGTACTACTTCTCATGCTGATCATATATTCAAAAACACTTCGTGGTGTCTATTTTTAAAGCCAATCCCTGGAGTAAAAGTGACGGTTACGCGACATATATCTAGTAATGGAGATGAGGTTACATCGACATAGATAATCATGTAACTATGGTTTCTGACTGATCATTCGTGCAAGACGAGAGATAATAATAACTCTGGTGCGCGTGAGAAATTCCTGGGGAAGTTTAAAACTCGGTGATATAAATATTGTAGATCCATACGATCTTCACATAAGTTGGCGAAGATAGGAACTAAGGTAATGAACATACTCTAGAAATGCGATTTATGAAATATGTAAGAATAAATTCAAAACTGACTAATCTCGATAGTCTTCTATTCCAGGGGATTCACAGACTTCAAGGATCCTAGAATACTGCCTCCTTTAACCTAATGACCCCATAACCAAACATCGCCGACCGTCCCATATTAGCAGCTATACAGTACCACAACTATAACGCTTCGCAAAGTTTTTTAGTCCCGCTGTCTTCTACGTTGATCACCCAGGATGGGCTATCCATACACTACAAGGATAACACAGTGGTAGGCAGATACCTTAGAGCGGGTCAGAGGACGAGGACTGTTAAAAGGCGCGCAAGCTTATCCTGATCCTTCAGAGTAATTCATATACAGTCACAAGTTTATCCATATGACTGATGTTGTAATTAATGAATTCCCTCTACACCTTTTACCTAGAGGAGTTGTCATTGGCTTGCACCCGCGGAGATTGACTAGCATTAGAGATAAAGCTGATCCAGCTCTATCCGAGACTATTTTCCCAGGTCTACCGATAAGTTTCAAATTAAGTCCTAATAGATAGTTATCATCAGAAATAATAAGTGAACACTATCTCGGCGTCGTGACAGTAAGTGGCAGAGCTACAGGAAGAGAACTTAATTAGTCCGCATTATTGACATGACGGAATAAACTCTTATGGCCACGAGTTATCAATATGAAAACAAATATGTTTTTATAAAGCTCATGGGCTTCTCACCTTAGCCGCTAACCTCTTCTTTGTTTGAAACAACTAATGTGAATTTCTTTTATAATATGGAACACTCAATCTCGCTAGATTTTATTCACATCTGGATCCCCCCCCCCAGATGAGAGACATTCTTATTATGCAGAGGATAACCCAATGGTTGGTGAATAACTCGCTTTTTACTATTCACGGACAAAAACAGTATACTTCCTTTTTAATTATCTTAATGCCACACTCCACAACATAAGTTCAGCTACGAGAAGCAGAGTATGACGCTATTTATCAATTCTCTGTCCTGGCCTTCTCTGCTCGATGCTTGAGATAATAAAAATTAAACAATTTCTCTTCCTTCGACAGTTCAACTGCGAACAGCTAGAGTCTATATACGAAGGGCAAAATATGCGTTTTATCTACTTCAACAATCTGGGGTAATGCCGGTGGTTTGAAAACATTTTAGTAGTTTTAGTCACAACGACCCCCCTTTTATACAAGATCGTAAAAAGCATAAAGAAACTCTATCTACATAGAGCCTATCCCACATATTATATCCTTCCTGTTCTTTATTTTTTTAATGCATAAAGTATCCTCTAAACAGTTTCCTCAATATTGAGATCTTCTTTCGGTCACTATCAACACTATTCTCCACGCTGTCAATTATCATTAATCTACAGATCCATTAAGCTCCCGTAATTAAATACTCTCCTAAATCAACTGTTCCTGTGGATTCTGGGCTCTAATTCTAATCTACTTTAGTCTAAGATAGCTCTGAAAAAGAGAGTGGAAGGATCTTTTCGTCAGTGCTTGCGTCTCGCGTCGGAGGGATATTTACCGCCACCCCGCCGAGATAGATATTTAAACCTAAATTAAAAACAAGTACCTATCTACTCGCGCATAAGTATTTGTCAGGACCGAATTATTTACGTCGAAACTATATCTCAACATCTAATCTCATATTCACTTCCACTTCCATAACACTTTCAACTACGTATATTAAAATTATAGAGGACTCGTCCCGATACCCTAAAACCATCCTGCACGTCGTGCCTTAAGTCCTCCTGTTGTTTCCACAAATTTGGTTTCGTCGTATGAGGATGCCAGCCCACTCCTACAGGTGGGCGTATACACTTTTTTTTGGTCCCTTTAAAACCTGTTTGAAAGGAACTAATTACATACGTCAGCACGTTCCACATACTGATACGCCCACCAAGAAACAAGGTTCCCAGCCGAGTCGCCCATTCAACTTACTTGTTGAACCCAAGGAACGAAGCGAGCAGTTCGGAGTGTGTGAAGATACTCTCTGAGGACTATACTCACATAGCTATTCGTCTCTAACACTCACAGCCCATACTCCCAATACAAGGAACGCTCATTCTCTCGACACTCTAATAAATCACCCTCTAACTTCCCACCGATTTACATGACTCGACATAAACATAGTTCGGTGAAGTTGTCCCTATGATAGAAACGAACCACTAACACACTTTTAAATTCTTTGCTTCAATATACATAAGTTAAGCCTAGACTCAATAACGACCGAGTGGTTCCCATTTAATTCTGAGACAATTAACTAATGGATCTCGATAATTTACCTTGTACCGGCCTCAAACCTGTGCTTAACCTTGATTCACTAATTTGTATCCTGAGTTTGATATGCGAACGAGCTCGTTTCCCGGGCACGACGTTGAATAAAGTTTTCATCTCGGCCTCTCGGAGAGTGTATCCATGACTAGTTCGTGTTCTCAGACACACTTGTAATTTACTTGATAAAATAATTGACTACGCGTAAATATAGTACTATTTATTGGCTCAAGTAATATATCGTTTATATTAGATCATCACGATAATACAATATATATCACCTATATGATATAGGTCACTATACAGTTTATATTTTGATACTAGTCTAAGACACCGTAATAGGGTTTTACCCTCTCGACTACTATGTTTTATATGTATTTATATATAATATATAATATAATATATATATATATTCAACTTATTATTATATATATCATATATAGTATTTACAAATCTACTCGCATAAACATACTAAAGCCGTCAACTAAAAATTATCTGATACATCCCGTAATAGCCAACAATTTAACTACCCAAATACAGTAAACGAAAATTGAGATTTCGATGAGTCCGTATAAGTAAACAAGCTGAATAATAATTGATGTAAATTGAGGCTCGATTTCATCTAATTTGAGACCAAGTTATCCAACACTCTAGATCTATTTTACGACGTAAAGTCGAGATATAAAAAAAAAACTCCCTGTGCACTCCAGAACGCAAGGAATATATTCTATGTAAACAGAGTATACAAATTACTGTAAGACCCCCTCGGTGCCGAAGCAGTTAGATGTTGAGAAGAAAGAAAGACATAGCTCTTATATTTTTACGTTGCGCAATACTGATCCAGCGTTAGCTAAAGAAAAGACACAATTTTATGCGTTGATGCAATAAAGATAAATCGTAGTGAAAATCCCTTTCGGGGTGCCGACGGTCCCCCTGCCTCCCTTTTTCAGTGGGATGTGCCTTTTGCCCGTTAACCCAATGTACGCTTCATTCATATCATGTCAATGGTATTGAATGTCGAGTAGCGAGTGCAAAAGAGAATATTTTAGATATTGACACTACGCTCTCTATGCTATACTAGCCTTTAACTACCTACCATACTATATATATTACCTTAATCAACTCTTATAAAGCAATATTGATAGTTTATTATCTTAATTCTATTGCCATTTAATATAACATATAGCTATAGCTCACCCATGAGTAATGAATACTCCCCTCTATATCTATCTTATCACGTAAATTCATTGATAGGTATGGATGAGTTTATATTAAAGGTCCTCTAAACAATATTCCACTCCAGTCATAGTACTTTATATTATATATTATATATATATATTTATTTATCTATCATAATTGCATAAGACAATAATACTTCATATTTGTTTTCAATTTGGATATAGTTATTATTATTAATCTTAACTATATTTTTTCATGTGAAAATGAATGTGTCATTTATTTGAGTGCCTTTCTCCTAACATTGCTTACTATAACTTAGTATTGGTATGGTGAAAAATTTTTTTTATTACATATTGCCTCCCTCCTTTTCAGGCTTATCACATTTAAGTTCGGCAGTCATGAAGTTTTGCGATTATCTTGAAATGGCTTAGGGCAAGAGCGTGAGTCTCGATATTGAACAGCTAGGTCTCTTTCTTATTCATTGAAAAGTTTGTTCCTATACACAGAGATGGTTACAATTCATTAATACTCCCCCTTCAATTGTTAAAGTTACCTTCTCAACCTGTTGTCTCATCTCACTCCCCTTTTTACATCTATAATCTTGGGTAACATTACCTCAATGGGGGGAGACTGGGAGATAAAAATGAAACCTAGATATACGGGGATAGGCCAATGGAGGGATTTGAGGATTTTCAAAATATACCCAAGAAATATTATTATTTAAATCTTATAAAAAAACAGCAAACCTTGAAAGAAAATGGAATGCAAAAACGAAACTACTATATATCATATACCATGGACACCTATCTTACTGATTCGTTTCGACATGCAAGACCGTTTTCTTCTCTGTGAAAGGCTTTTCAAAATATTTTGTATATACACGCGAAAAAAGACTTTGTGGAAGGTAAGAGACAACTCTCGTGCGTGCTGAGCTTGATATTCCTTCTAGAATAAACTTATCGTAAAAGGAATTGCACATAGACACACATAGACTTATGAGCTTTTTCTCTATTTCAACGAAGGCATAAAAAGAAACGCCAATTTTTTCACTAGCAGAAGCTCATGTCTCGGTTCCCACGATGTTCAATCGGCTGAGAGCTCAATACGCATACACGCAGCTACGGACACACTTTCATTAGGGTATATACCGTTATATATCAGTCGTTATGATATAAAAGTTTCATTACCTATGTTATGTATCAATATATATATGATTATCATACAATATGAATTTATAACTATTAGCTCTTATATATATATAATATATCCTATGCTATTCTAGCCTTTCTTTATTTCACCTACGGTCATGAAGTCCGGATGGTTTAAATATATTCACCGTACTAGCCCCGCCCTACCTGGAGGTAAAACTTCCTTCGGAACCATATAACTAGCGAGAAGTGTGAGAGAAGTTGGCTTGACACCCTATTCAACTCAATTGCCACGGACCAATAATTACCGCACAGAGAGTATGGATGATCAATGCTCGCACAAAATACTCGTATCCCCCTCTTACCAGAGAACTATAGCTATATACTCACTACCTACTTAATTATTATTATAGAATCACCCGACTTTTCTCTGTCTCTTACGCGATATACTATAGATACTATATTATTACATCGCTGGTTTATTATTACTGTTGGTTCAGCGTGGCGAGTGATAAGGAATGTGAGTTGAGACCTCCTTTAGTTATATTTATATGAAATATACTCTTATTAAGATATAGCTTAATGTGGGTGTGGTGCTATCACCGATGATGAAGTAAAGACGATGTTCGCAAATTCTTTATTTACTTTTTACTGATGAATTAATTAACAATTTCTTAATCTTTTTATACGCCAACGAGATTAAAAAACCTACCCATCAATAAATCGAATCAAGTCATAATTATATTTAAAGCCCTAATTAAAGTAGAGACTAGAGAGAGCCTTTGTCTTAGAAGTTATCTGTGGCCCGAAATACAAAATCAACGATTCACTATTATATTTATAAAATAATTCACATGAAAATGATCAAAATCGTTTAAATTTCAGCTATAATTTAACTCAGAGAGTAGAGTAATACATATATATTGACGTTTTTTAATTAGATTGGATAAATATATCAATTTCAAGAATAATTATAATAATCGTAATTTTTAATTCGTAATCATCATAATAACAAACTGTGAACGACTATAGTATTTAAGGTATTACAGTTCTGAAAGTCTTAATCTCGATATTATGTTTAGGATGCCAATAGGCCCCCTATAAGACTTAATCCGATTGAGTAATCGCTGATGCGCAGTGGTTCTCTCTATATAGGTGGGGCATTGATATACGTTGTACTTCTCAGGTATTATATATAAGTTTTAGTTATTTCCTTATTATCCTATACTATATAACTTATGATGCCAGTCCTATTATATATACTACAGCCTGTCACTTATTAGTTATTGTATTCTCCGTCCTACATATACTATACCTAGACCTTATATCTGTTAAATAGGGGTACTTTGGTTGGGGTAGCTATTACTTTACTAATTACACTTCGTGCAAGTGTGGTTATGTGCGACTTACAAGCAAAACTTAATGTTGTGAGACCGCTTGTTCTAGTAGGTATCCAATAACATAAGCTTATATCTAATAATAAAAGAAACCACACTCGAGTAAATTTAAAGATCATGTGAATTGACAGCCCCCATAGGAGAGCAAGATTACAACTGACAAAGAGTTTACTATCTAGTATGCTCGATAAACATAAAAAATGTTTGCTTCCTATTTTGCTCTATCCTTTAATAGAAAAAAGTGTTCAAGATTGATCGCTCGACCTGGTAGCTAGTAACCTACATGTGGCAACTGATGTGAATTGTACGTATGTACAAAAAAACCAAAAAAAAATTGACAAAAAACACGTAAAACTCATTAGAAATATTGTGCAAAGTCCATTTTCACGTCTCTCCTTATTGCAGCTGTGCTGCTAGCCAGAACGTATCACATCTCTCCAATTATTTTCACAAATTACTCGGGCTTGTCTTCTCTTCTTCCTATTTACGTTACTTTTTATACTAACTCGACTTGTAATTTTCAATTTCTCTCATACTTTGCTTCCAATCTGTCCTCTTATATGGAGCTGTTCGCTTTTTTACTTGTTGTGATCTTTTTTAAATCATCAGAATGTTAAAAATCTCTTCTCATGATTAGAAATGGCACAACTAGGAGCTAACCAACACGAAGGTGAAATGGTGCGAATCTCAGACAAAACAAATATTTCAAATTATTTATAAATAATTTAGTTAAGTATTTATATTTAAATTTTTCTTAAATTAATAATTAAATATGTGTAAGTACTTCATATAATATAATTTTATTATTATTATTTTATATTGCCTTAAACAATTATTAGTTTCAACTGTCCTAACTCAACCTCAACTATTTATATTACAAATGTATATTATTTACCGTAATTAAGAAAATTCTTGGACTACTATTTGTGATTCATATAAGATATAACAAGTCTATTAATCTCTAAACTATTTTATGGAGATGTTTTGTCTAATTGCATTATGTAATTTAATTATTAATTTGATTTTATTGCCTTCATTTTATATATTTTGCTACTCTGTCAAGTCCCTCGTTCTCTAATATCTTAATGTTTTCTCAACTTCGATAATCCAAGTTATCCTTTATCTTAAGGTCACATAAATTTAGACTATTTTGACCTAGCATTTATAATTCATTATATACTTATGGTTATAAATTTATTAATATGTTAACCGAATTTATATATTAGGCCAGTTTAAATCCTGAGTAAGCCCCCTAATATCGTTTATATTTACCTTTATCTTTATTTTCTTTACTTATATTTTTATTATAGGTCTAGTAATTAATATTTACTTAATCATTATTTTTATATACACCCACGCATTTCAAAAGTTCCTTGAATTTCTACATATTATATAACATACCTTTTTTAATGCATAAATATAATAAAAATTAAAATACAATTAAAATACAATTAAATTATCTGTACACATATTTTTTAATAAATATAAAGTTATTATTACAGAATAATTAGTAATATAAATAAATAATAATTATACTAATCATTAATATAAAATATATAATAAATAAATAAATAAATAAATTAATAAATATTAAAAATAAAGTATATAACTATATGAATATTAATAGCAATGCATATATAACGCCGCACTAATATACACCTCCGCCACTGGGAACTTATATATATATAATTAAACTATATATAAATTTATTTATATATTACTTATAATCTATATGTTTTTTTTTATTTTTTAATATCCTTTCATACTTTATTAATAATTTATATTAAAAAATGTTTTTTATTCATCAATATTTATATATAAAATAATACATTTACCTTACTCCGATTAACTTGCACCTCACCCTACACTCATTTTTTCGACTTGTTGCTATTATTAATAATGTGTAGCACAATTCCCATTAATGAATATTATTGTCCATCATGCCTATTGAGATCACTCTATCTTGCGAAGACCTGACGTATGTGGCTAAAATATTATATTATGCGTACACTGATAACTAACGACGCGAATAGAAAAAAGGAGAGAAATCTCACACATTCCGAACCGCTTAGTGACGGAACTTGAGGCTTCATCCCTGCTGAATAAATTACGGGCGAGTTGCTCTAGCGCGGCTCCATCAGAGTGTATTCGGGCTCGACTAATTTTGTGAGTGTTCTGATTCATCCCAAGATATTGATTTCACTGAATTAATTTTCTGTAGATCTTCCAAAGATTATATTGTACTGACTGAAATCGGTCCACGACCCGAGATATAATTATCTGGTATATCCAAATCTGTGCCTTAATTTGATTAATGATGTTAAAGAATTTCTTTTCTCCATCTTGATCGATTTCCTACTTCATTATAATAATAATTTTTTGCTTTGAACGTATTGTGAGAAGGAATAGTTCTCGTGACGATATATTTATTCAATTCATTCCAATACAAACGATAACTATTCATCTGCCCTTACAAAAGGAGAGGAGAGAAAACTAATAGACAATTTTCTCGCACCTACAACATATCATCTCATACACTGAATAGTCCGATCACTCCACGGAACGCACGAGTATATATCTACTGGATTACTGAGCACCATGCACTTGCACGCGTTAAATTACCCTTAACAATGGAAAAAATCTGGATCAGGCCCAGATATATACCACTTTATTATGTTTACTTGATATATTTGGCATCTTTTACAATATACTCACCTCTGTACCTATGGCTCAATAAGATACTAACTAATTACTAACCGGCTAATAATAATATATTACGCAATACAAACATACAACTTAGTATTTTCCCCCGAACCTGTCAACTATCACAGTCCAATGATGTTGCCCCCCTGATATATGCAGAATTCCCCAATAAAGCTAGAAAAAGAACGGAAATCCTCGAGTCAACCTAGCGTGTTTATAAATAAGTGTTAGGCCTTTATGGAATGAATTTGTACTACGCCCTTACGATTGTAATCGTGAACTTAGTGAACTAAAATGAAATTGATTAGATATTCGTTTTGTGATATTATTATATGAGAACGATATGAACCTTTTTGAGAGACCAAAGCAACGGGCGCTCCACAAAAAGACACACTCATGACTCCATTGATCCTAATATTAACCTAAGAGATGATGGCTCATATACCTACATTAATTCCCCTCATCCCTATGTAGTCTGTAGCAAGCCACCTTCTACTATAACGCCTTTAATCCTCGGCTTCTGAGAAATTTAGGCCAATACAACAATTTTTATCATCACTATGGCGTAAATTAACACTAATTTGATTGAGTTCTATATGAGGGTTAGTCCCATGTTTATGGCTCACTACTAATTTGATATTAATATTTTTTCTACGTACGTCATCACAGTGGAATACTTATACCCATATATATATAGTATTAGTACTCCACTTTTCTTTAGAGTCATCCTAAAGGACCAATGTTTCCTTGAGGAGTAATATCATGATTACTTACTATTTTATGAAATTAGATATATATCATCATAGCTAACCGAATACTAAGATTATTACTTTACTACCTTGAAGGTCACATATATTATATGATAATGTATATAAGATATAAATAGATTTTATTCATAACAATATCGAGTAGTCACACGCTCACTCTTTTCAGCTATTATCTCAGTTACAGAAAAGTTAAAGATGTAAAAATAGAGAGAAGACGATATATATATAATATCTATATATAAGTATATTAATATATTAGTATGGGTTAAAACATCAGTTATTTGGATATAAATAATCGATACCGACTAAAACGACGAATTCAACGCTTTATCAGGTCGTTATAACTCATATCCCAAAAACCTCAAATAGTAGAGCACTATTTAAAAATTAATATATAAGTGGATTATATATATGCTTAAATCGATAACAAATACTTAATTAGAATAAAATTCTTAATATTAATACAGATGGCGACCAGTATGTTTCGTTGGGCTCGTCTCTCGTGTTGAAACATCATATCACGAAGACTATCACCCCACCCGCAACCGCCCTTGCACGCCGTTTTGGAGCGACCTCTCCTTGATTCCGATCCAAACGAAGAGAAAAAGATTATAAAAAATATGTTTACTTATATTGTCACTCACGTTCATTCGTCTCTCTCTGCATCACCCCTTCTATGCTCGTGCTGCTCTCCCACGCTTTCCATAACTTCCACTATCAAACCTACACACGACTGTTAACATTCATTTCAATTATATCGGAAACTAATCACATGTCTATGGTTTGTTCGCTTGTTAGGTGCAGAAAAAGATCCTACATAACATGCACTCACATAGAGCAGTGTTACATAGCTCATAACAATATGCTGGGAGTATCCCGAGTTTATATACTACCCCTTTATCTAGCTCCAGAATATATATAATTTACCTTTTCCCTTATCTACTGCCCTAACAATAACTTCATGAATTCCAAAGCGTTACCCACTATCTCAAGCAAGAAATATTTCTTCTATCCGAATATATAACCGTGGATTTTTAAACCAAGGCTTGTTTATGTCACTTCCTGAGTAAAAATATAAGGATCATGTTGGAGTAGGTTCCCCTTCCAATTAATCCAAAAATTTTTATCCTCAGATTACTACACATACTACAATTATTATATGCTTAATTTTTTATACCAGTAGGAAGGACTACAAGGAATCGGTTTACACAATGTAGGATAGCAGGATTATCGTCGTCGTAGTCTTACTAAATTATAGGTAGAAAAACCGTTAACATGAAACTATAATAAATTTCTCATGGCACTTTGAAATATCAGTATAAGCGTTTGCTAATTTTGACAATTTGTGCATTGAGTCTTTCACCACTGCCCCTCTCGAATTCTTTGATTGAATTATACTTTCTTTCAACAACTGGCTTCAGCTTCACACCATATATATATTCATATTTATTATCCTTTTTAATTATACAGTAAAGTGAATAGCCGTCTAGGGGACTGGCGGGGGGTTTGGGAGGGATACTTGGATATTATCCATAATACTATTTATTGTAGGTCTAACTTATCGTCTTCCCGACTCTCTATATACCCTTATCCTGCCCACACCTTTATATTTATTTGGATATAAATTATATATTAGTTTATTTTTTTATTGTATCTATATAGCCCTATAGTCCGGTAGTACTCCAATTATCACAAATTAATAAATAAAATAGTAAAATTACTTAATAATTATAAATACTGAATATTATTTTTATGAAATAAGGAAAGATGTAGAGGCAGAGTAAGAGCAGAGCAGAGAGAGACAGGTATCAAGAGAGAGACGCACGACGAGAAGAGTAGGAGGAGTGAAGATAAGACAGAGAAAACGCACGAGTGAAGGAGCCAATCCGGACCCATTTTGTATATTGAAAATTAACTACCCTTATATTCCGTCTTTTATTTTTTCCCAATTTTTAATGGAAATTCGCGAAGCTCTTTATAATCTTCTAAAGAGAGCTTCCTTTTTAAAAATAATATAAGTATACATTTATTGCATAAGAATCATACTGCAATAAATGTTAGTAATTAAATAATTAGTCCCAATAAATGAAATATAAGATAAAATACGATTAATATAATAAAGGTTGGGTTCACTCGAATACCACCTCACTATCTCGTACGCCTACAAAATTTAGATTTGATACACAACTTTTTATTTCTGAATAACATTTATTGTTTAATATGATTAGAAAATTTCACAATTATTTTTTTATTTTTTTTATATTCTTAAAAATAAATATTTTTTTCCTAACATATAATTTAAATATAATAAGAAGAAATCATTTAATGTTTTTTAAAATATAAGTAACAATTATTTTTAATATAATTAAAAGAAAAGTCCATAATTAATTACGTATAATTTGTTCAAGATAATTAGTTAACATGGGTGGGTACGTCCACGAGCACCTAACTCATTCAATTTTTTTTAATTACGGTTGGGGGGTGAAATCGAGGACTCAAAAGGTTAATTAGGCCTTAAATCATTAATAACAAGTTATTGCTAATCATCATTTAATACTTACATAATACGAGATGAAATTTTATAACTTTTTACGTTATAAAAGTTAAAACAATACTCTGTCTAAATGTTGTATACCCTCTTAAAAAAATTACATAAAAATCCCAAAACTAAGAAAACGAATAGATTTATAATAAATAACTAGACAGAAAACAACCGTTTTATAAAGAAGTAACTACGACTCCCATCTTTTGCCTCTATAAGAAATTTCTAATTCGAGTTGACCACTCTTTTGTGGGGCTCTCCTCGTCATTCTAATAGGTGGATTTTGATAAACCTGAACGGAAATCTTTCTCTGCCTTACAAAAATAAATTACAAAACTTTTCTTAGAATTAAATATGGGGATTAAAGTAAACTGTAATT
The DNA here is from genome assembly GCA_015478945.1 of Trachelipus rathkii. Lineage (NCBI taxonomy): Eukaryota > Metazoa > Arthropoda > Malacostraca > Isopoda > Trachelipodidae > Trachelipus > Trachelipus rathkii. Next base: position 16,707 of record JABUQX010132005.1, read on the forward strand.
AACTAATTCTTATTGTTTTTAAAATAAGGAATTTTTGCTATTTTATTTTAAATTATGAATTCTTTTTTTTACTTTATGTGGAGGGCGATCCCGAATCAACACAACATCAAATAACAAAGAGCGCAACTCTGACTTACATAGAGGAGATCAATACTATCAATCTAGGGGCTCAGAGACGATGGGGGAACAGAGAAGGAAGGCCGCCCGAGGCGAAAAATACCCCCATATCGTCACTAAAACGACTAGAAACCCCTCAAGACCACATGATTATGTTCATGAATAGAGGTCTAAATTGCGACGGAGACCTTTGTTAGGTGTTATTTAAGTCATAATAAATACGAACTTGCAATATTACCAAAAGGGCTTTTTCACTACCATTAACATCACATAAAACAATTAGTACCCCCATGTTTACCGTCCTTTCAGCTTATTTTTATTCACTCTTATCAAAACTAATTTCCTTTACCGTATCCTTATCAGATTACTATCGATCATAAATTAGATTTTAGGATAAAGACCTGTGCAGGGAGCGGTAAATAATTTTAGTTGTGAGGGTTAGGGTAGTGAAACTTGATATGGGCTCTGATACCCATAGAAACCGACTTAGGGCTATCCCGCTGAAACTTGATGTAAACTGTAGTATATATGATATTTTTTTTTTAAAAGTTATTTTTTCCCCATTTAACCAAATATGCCATGGCTCTATTGTTATTATTTTAATGTTTTTAAAAACTTATTTATATTTATTATCTACCTGAAGTATAATCTTAAATTATTACTTATCATTAGGATTTTTCTATTAATTTTTGAGTATGTTTTGTACAAGGTTTTTTGGATGCAAAAGCTATTTTAATACAGTTCTTTTCTGTTTCTCTCTTTCATTAAGAGCCAATAGTTTTATATCCGTTATTATTTATGCTACTTATTTCTTTATGAATTTGACTTACCTTGTTCTTCGGCTGTCAAGGAATCTGTATGGCCCCTAGCACATATTGCTCATGTGGAAAGGTTAAATCTTTTTGACTCTTCAGTTGGCGGACTTTTTTCCATCGACCTTCCACCTCAAGACACCAAGTCGTAGAGCTATTATTGTCCAGAAGATGTAATAAAAATGCAACAAGGAACGTGACCGGGCTTGCTAGTCCTGTCCGCGCTATGACCATCCGGCGAAGAAAATCTTTCATTAATCCCTTGACTGCCGCCGTAATATCCATCAATTATCGAGCATAAATTACCTAGAAGTAGGCTCCAATAATTTTGTAATCCCAAATCATAACTCTACAGTTATTCCATAATAATTTAAAATTAATTATCTTCCTAACGTATTTGCTTCACACACTATTTTAGTGAAATCCATCTTTATCTCTTATTAAAGAATAATTGAGAGACCTGGATCTGAAATTTTGTTGCCCTCTAAGTTTTTAAATTAATATTTTTACTTAAATTAGTAATTAATTCTAGTAATTTCGAAATGGTCCATTCAATAAATATTTTAAATATGATTCTTAAGTTTTATAGATTCGCCGCTACTGTCTAGATAATAATCGCTTCATTCATGCGTCAAATAAAATACTGCTTTCCTTTGGGTAAAAAACTATTTGGGCTTCTTTAGTAGCTCGTCTGAAGTTTCAGTCCTCTCAAATCTGTTTCCAACCTTTCTCTTGCTCGTCTCATTTCTTCCTTCCAGCCCAGCTGTTTTCAATGCGTCGAACTCCGACGACAGTCAGAATCATATATATATTATATATATATATATATATATCATATATATATATAATATATATATAATATATACTATATATAATATTATATATATAAATATAATAAATATTATATTATAATATATATATTATATATATAAGTAGAGAGAGACGAGAGGAGAGAGAGTATGGACGTCATCGCGCTCACAACTCAAGCGCCGAGTCGATCGAAATGCGGCTTGACATCAACATACTGCGCATTATAAAAGAATTCTATTGGAACAGAGAACTGCAAATCTATGCGCCGTATATATATATATATTATATATATATATATATATATATATATAGATGATAGTTAATAAAATATATATATAATATATATTATCATATATAATAATAGTAAGTATATATACTATATATAATTCAGCCTTTAGAGTAGTATGATGGATCACCTGCATCTAAAGAAACTATGAAGAGCTAGTCAATGAAAAACTGAATAGTATGGTCTGAAATCAGCGAGCATTTGTGGTTAATGCAGATAAAAGAAGATATAAAATAATAAACAGGTTTTGATGTACGACAATTTCGCGTTCCCCCGAAATTTCTGAGACCCATGTAGCACGCCCAATATCTTAGGCTCGCCAGAGATTCTTGAAAAGTACGCAGTGTATCAAAATGGAATGCACATAAGATTATTATGTTTATTTATTATTAACGTAACTGCAATGGCACACAGGGCATCTACTGGGGCTCCGCCCCGTACTCACGACGCCCGTGAGTGCTGGTGAAAATAATTTTTAAAAATAAAAAAAAATATTTTTTAAACCAAAAAAAAATAAAAACATCCTTTTTAAAGTTAACCTTAAATTGAAAGGATATAAAGAAAACGTAATTTTTATGTTGTATGTTAAATTAAAAGTTTCACAACGTAAGTGATGTCTTAGTTTTTGGTTTTTATCTTTATTAAAATTAATAATTATTACAAATGCTTTTTTTTGTTTCCTGCATTAAAATGTTGGCTGATTTTAAAAAATATATTCAGTTTTTATGTAGCTATCGCAGTTTTTTTTTAGATACAGGTTTCACCTAATCTAACGCTGGCCATACTATACTATATATATTATATAATATAATATATAGTATGATATATATATATAATATATATCATATATATAGATATATATATAATAATTATATATATATATAATATATATATATATAATAATATATTATATATAATATAAATATATAATATATATTATAATATATATATAAATTCCATTTTTTCAATTTTCTAATTTTTCTTTTTTTATTCTATTTTTTTATTTTTTTACTCTTTATTTTTTATTTATATTTATTATTTACGTTGGTGTGTGTCAAGAAGCCATAGTAAACCGTTAATAGGCTTTAAAAAGCCAATTAAACTAATTATTTTTAATAAATTTAGAAAATTCTCTAAAAGTTTTTCAATTACGACCCCCATATATATATAATATTATATATAATATATATATAATATATATATATCATTAATATATTATCATAATATATATAATATATAATATCTAATTATATATATATATAATATATATATATTATAATATATATATATATATAATACATATATATATATAAATAGAATAATATTATTAATATATATATATATATATATATATATATATATATTATATTATATATATATATATATAATATACTATATATATTATATACTATACTATAATAATATATATAATATAATACATATATATATATAAATATATATAGCTATATATATATATAATATATATATAAATATATATATATATTATATATATTAATATTAATATATATATATATAATATATAATATATAATATATATATATACTATAAGTTTTATATATAATCTATAAATATATATTATATATTTATATAATATATATATAATATATATATATAATATAATATATATATATATATATATATATATATATATATATATATATATATATATATTAATCCAATTATAAATATATGTGATACGCAAATTGGCAATGCATATAAAAGTGATCGTAGAATTTTTATCCTTTTTAAAATATTAGTAGAATAATTGAATATTAATAGGTGAATAAATAGAGTAAGGGAGTTTTACCTTAATGTCTTACTTGTAACTGAACAATTAGTAATGGGATGATAATTTTAGGGCTAGGGGACATGGCCCTAATTTTGTGAAAGAAATTGCCTGAAATTCTCTTTTTATGTTACCTTCTACTTTTTAATTTCAGTGACAGGGCACATGGCACTAATGAAGAGAAGACTTATACCCGAGACACTTGTTTATATTAACTTTCTATATTCGATTTTATGATATTTCTTGAGCAATAAACCAATCATCAAATAAATAAATAATGACCAATGGTTGTTTTCCACCATTGCACAGGATTCTTCCCGAGATGTGATGGTTTTTAATTCAAATAATAGCGTGAATCTTCTTATGCTTGATTAGAATGAAAAGAGTGATACAGATTATGAGAGATTTGATTGTTTAGTCGAAATACCCATTTGCTTCTTACTTTAATGAAAGGTTTTCAGAGTTGAAATTGTTGTCGTTGAAGTTGTGGTAGCATAATTGTAGATTCTGTATAGCCTAGTTTGTTAAATGATTAGGATTATGCATAATGTAGTTTATGAAATAACACAAGACTACTATGAATTTTTTTTTTAACGTTTTTAAGTATTTTAGATGTAATTTATAGCCCTGATTTCAAAAATTACTTCCATTTTCATTCATCACTTATTTTTTTTTATAAAAGCCATATATATATACTGTATATATATATATATATATATATATATATATATATATATATATATATATATATATATATAATATATATATTATATATTATATATATATATATATATATATATATATATATATATATATATATATATATATATATATATATATATATATATATATATAAGAGAGAGAGAGGTTCGAAGTTCGAAGTAAACTGTTCGTTTCTGTTTTTCGCAGGTCTCTTCTCGTCATGTATATATTTGTGAAAATATTTGTTTATGCATTCATTGTCAAGAAAATATTTAATGTGAACAGTGCATGTAATAAATCGTTTGTTAATCGTCGTTTTGTATCTTTGTACAGTACGTTTCGATCTCAACATCTACTTTGATTCTTTGTTGTGCAACTTTGTGATAAGAAACAGACGTTGACTACTCAAAGTGTTGTGCTTTTGCCTTTGCGAGGAGATTTTTTTATGGTAAATTGCTTTTATTATATATATATATATATATATATATATATATATATATATATATATATATATATATATATATATATATATATATATATATATATATATATATATATATATATATATATAATTTTTAAAGTCTCTTTAAACATAATATATATTATGTTTAAAGTCTGTTTTTATGCTTCTATTGTGATGAATATATGTTGTTGTTTTTTGTTGTTGATTTTTTAGTGTTTGATGGCTTCGCGTGGCCGTATCAACAATCTTAACTCGTTCTGTTACATCTGCGGCAGTTATACAGTAAAAAAACGACAAAGAAAAATAACAGACTTTGTTACAAATGTACAATGCATATTTTGATGTTAGATTTTAAGACTAAGACAAGACATGGGTGACTCACATTGTATGTTTCGTGTGTATTGAAGAACTGTGTTAGTGCTCACAAGGTAAGAAACAATCTTTTCGTTTTGGAATGCCCATGATTTGGAGGGAGCCTCAAAATCACATCAATGATTGTTACTTTTTAGAAAAAGGGCATTATGTATCCACAGGTAAGATTCGCAATACTCCCAGTGCCCCATGAGGTACGAATACTTATTCCTTCGTCTCCCACAAACTTAGTTGATGTTTGTGATGATCAGGAAAAAGATTAAATCTTGTGATAATAATAGTGTCCAAGATGATGTTTAATCCCGGTTGTGAAAAACCACAGCTTTTCCCGCAGTTCGAATTGAATGATTTGGTGAGAACTTGGGCCTCTCTATAGATTCAGCAGAACTTTTAGGCTCACGGTTGAAGAAAAAACATCTGTTAGCCAAAGAAACGTTGTTTTCATGGTTTAGAGGTAGGGAGGAAGAATTTGAACAGTTTTTCTCACAAAGAGGCGATCTAGTTTACTGCTCTGAAGTTCTTGGACTCATGAAGTGTTTCAATATTGACTACAATACAATCGACTGTCAACTCTTTATCGACTCATCGAAAAGAAGTCTTAAAGCTTTACTTCTCTATAACGGATATAGGCATGCTTCCTTGCCTGTGGGACATTCTGTTGAAAGAGTCTTATGAAAATTTGGAGCTGATCCAAACAACACTTAAATATAAAGACCATGGTTGGACCATTACTGGAGATTTAAAGATACTCTCCATGTTACTTGGACGAAAAAGTGGATACACAAAGCATCCGTGTTTCCTATGTGAATGAGATAGCCGTGATAGGAATCAGCATTATGTTAAAAAAGAATGGCAACTCAGAAAATTCCTACAGCCTGGGATAAAAAATGTACAAATTTAGAGTTTAGGAAATCCAAAATACGTTTAACTCCCCCCCCCCCTTCACATAAAATTAGGAATGATGAAACTGTATGTGAAGGCACTACCAAATGATGGAGAATGTTTTAAATATCTTTGCATCAAGTTTCCTAATTTGTCAGAAGGCAAGCTAAAGAAAGGAAGGAGCATTTGTCGATCCAAACATTAGAAAACTTATGAAAGATGACGTATTTAAAACAGAGATAGGAGAAACAGAAAACCAAGTTTGCAGAGCATTCAAGGACGTTGTGAAAAGTCTCCTTGGAAACAAGAAAGATGTAAATTTCAAAAATATTGTTGAAAATATGTTAAAAACGTTTAAAGACTTGGGTTGCAATATGAATATTAATGTTAATTTTTTATACTCAAATCTGGATTATTTGTCAGACAATTTAGGAGCTGTGAGTGAAGCCCAGGTTGAACAATTTCACAGAGATATAAAGGAAATTGAAAGACTATATCAGGGAAGATGGAATGTCAGCTGATAGCCGATTACTACAGGATGCTAAAGAGGGACAATCCACATAACGAGCACAAGCGAAAAAGTACCAAAAGATCCATCGACGAAAATCGGAAACGATATTATGAAGACTTATACTAATTTTAAATGATATTTGTATGATTTTGCCTTTGTACTCTGTATTACTATTTAAGCGTTAGAAATAAATTTTATTTATTTAATTTTTGTAATTTAGTGTTCGTTTTTAAATCTTTATACATACCAGTCTGTAAAATAACTTTACATAATGGGAAAATCAGGACAATAAATAAAATATAATGGACACCTAAAAGTAAAGAGAATTTTCCAAATGTTAAATTTTGCAGGCTTGTGTAATTGATGTATGAATAGCAAGGATAATAATAGTTTACAGTAACAGCAATTAATTAACATTTTATCTTCAAGTCAATGAATATTATTTTTTTTCCTGAATTTATATAATTTTGACTAATTTTTTTTAGTCGTTAATGAAATAATTAAATGAATAGAAAATGCCATCTTATCAAATATGGGCAAAATGCAGCGACACAAACACAATATGATAAAAGTTTGCTAATAACTTACCATTACTCTTGTCACTACAGTTAAGATTCTTTAAGTGACTAGAAAACAAAAGAAGAATTACAAACAGATTTTTGTTTTCAATGATAGAAGTATAATAATTCCTTGGAGAGAATTGACCAATAGAATAATCAAAAACGGACGTCGATTGAAAGGGAATTAATAATGATGATGATGATGAATGATGATGATGATGATATATATATATATATATATATATATATATATATATATATATATATATATATATATATATATATATATATATATATATATATATATATATATATATATCATCACCACCCGCCTTCTTTTCCCAGACTGGGGGAAGGTACGTGCGTCACATGCACTGGAAACAGAAAAATAGTAGAAGACTATGACGCAAGTCGAAAAGAAAGCCCAGCCTTACTGACTCCTTTATACTCTTAAGTGAGAACTGGTCGCAGTCAGAAAAATACATCCTAGGGCTTCACAGAACTGCGACGAACCATCACGATGGCATCTCGTCAATGTATGGTTCATTCCTTGGCCCAGGTGGGCCACAACATCACAAAACTCCGCCATTCACTCCTATTATACACCTTTCTTCTTGCCTCTGCCAAACTCACATTCCTCTCCTTCAGGGCCTTCAGGCTTTCCTTTGCTGACTCGATCCACTTTTTTTCTGTCTCCCAGCCGATCGATTCCCAGCACACTCATCACTGTATATCCGCTTAACCAACCGACTATCACCCATCCTTACCACATGACCAAACCATCTCATTGTACTTTCATTTATTCTCTCACTTACTCCATTCTTCACACTACACCACACCATAACAAGTTCATTAATCATTTTATAAATTCTTCTCCCACTTAACATGCCCCTAGGATTATCCATCTGAACAGATTGTACCTTAAATCTATGCCTCTTATTACAGACCATAGTGTCACTACTATACATTAACACAGGTCACAACACACTCTCATGTAAGAGCCTAGCTCACTCAAGACTGTCCATTTACATACACCAAGGATTTAATTGCACCAGCCACCTTCCTACCATTCGTAACTTTCCTACTACACTCTCCATCATCCGTTCCCTTTTCACCAAACATATATCCTAAAAATTTAAATTCTAACATGTTCCAGTTGTTCACCATCCAACATAACTTAACACCGAGGGCTGTCCTCGCTCACAACCATAACCTTACTCTTATCTACGTTTACTTTCAAACCCCTCTTTTTACACACCCTACTAAATCCCTCTACCAATCATCTCAAACTCTCTTCAGATTAGCTACACAAAACCAGATAATCCGCAAATAATAGGTAGGGCACCCTCCACTCTCTTCCATTCTCCATAATTCTAAAACCTTCCCCTGCCAGCCCCACCTCTAATTCTTTCATAACCCCATCCATATACAAATTGAATAACCAATCAGACACAACACATCCCTCCCTGACTCGGCTATTAATATTAAACCAGTAACTTTCAACTCCATTAATTCTTACACACGCTTCGCTATCGTCATATGTACTTTTGATTCCATTTAGAAGCCTACCACCACACCATATATCACAAACACCTGCTATACAGCTTCCCTATCAATCCTATCACACGCCTGTTGGAAATCCATAAAACCTAAATACAATTTATCCTTCTTCCCTCTCATTTTCTCTATCATTTGTTTCAATGTAAAGGTTTGATCCACACATCCTCTACCACTTCTAAACGCACCTTGTTCTTAACCAATCAGTCCCTCAGTCACTCGACTCACTCTTTCCACCAAAATACCAGCATATATCTTTCCTACAACACTCAATAAACTAATTCCCCTATAATTCCTACAGTTACCCTTATCCTCCTTACCCTTATATAGGGTACTATTACTCCTTCTCCTATATATATATATATATATATATATATATATATATATATATATATATATATATATATATATATATATATATATATATATATATATATATATATATATATATATATATATATATATATATATATATATATATATATATATATATATATATATAAAAGTTTTACACTGGTTTTTAGAATGATGGCTAAGTGCAAAGTAAAAGGCTGCCATCAATATCTTAGTTCTCATAACGATTATTATTATTACTACAAGTTCGGTTTCAAGGAAGACTTAAAGAGTATCAAAACTTAATTAAAAGGCATTAGAAGAATTGTTTGTAAAGCCAAGACAAGGGTGTAGCTCTCCGTCATTTTAAAACCATAATGAAAAAAAAAAAAATCGCTAATTTAATGCGATTTATCTGAACATCTAAATGATGGTTCTTTTTTTTCCTTTTCTTTTTTTATTATTCGGTAATTATGCAAAATTTTAATGGCTTAAATTTTAATGGATTTTCAGAGCCGATTTATTGGAAGAGATTTTTTAATTCCTTATTTTTTATCTCCATTAAGATTGCTTCTTTTCCATTATATATATATATATATATATATATATATATTTATTTTTTTTCTTTTTTTTATATTTATATAAGAATATATTTTTATATATATATATATATATATATATATATATATATATATATATATATATATATACATATTAAGTTTGATTATCAGCAAGCATAGTTATATAATATATATATATATATATATATATATATATATATATATATATATATATATATATATATATATATATATATATATATATATATACACACGCACAGAGCCCTTTTATAATGGAGTTTTCATCGAAAAAGTGCTCATCCCTCTTGCCCGCCGTGCGCCATCTCGGGTGGAGCGCAGACGTGATCTTTAAAGAGGGGAAGATTAAATACAGTTGGAAACACAGAAAAAGGCAAGGAGGCACCATAACGAACAAGTCTGGAATTTTCAATACTCACGCAATATTCATGCGAGAGCAAGGCACCCCTTGTGATACGAAGGCGACGCAAGGGTGGTGGAATGTGAGAGGTCAACTCCCCGAGCATCTGCTGTTGTAGTACCTAAAGAAAAGAGATAGTGCGCCAACGTCTCGTCGCAGAGATAGAGGGTTAACGGAGTTTTAAAGAATGGGGCAGTTTATTAGTCTCTTAGCTTTAGACTCAACCCTATCCAATAGAAGGGTGGAGCCGGAGCCCCCTCAAATGTGAGAACATAGCTCCATACAAGGGCAAATAAGGCCCTTATATAATTGGAATAATTGTTCAGAGAAAAAAAATTCCGCAACCTGAACAGAACTCTAAGCTTTTTGAAATAAATATATATATATATATATATATATATATATATATATATATATATATATATATATATATATATATATATATATATATATATATACACACACACACATATTAATTATAGAGAGGCGCATATATATGAGAGAGGAAAGAGGAGAGAGAGAGAGAGAGAGAGGAAGGAATGGAATGGAATGGAATAG
>JABUQX010132006.1:15000-17500 GCA_015478945.1 Trachelipus rathkii
ATGTAAAGCAATTATTTTGAAACTATATATATATATATATATATATATATATATATATATATATATATATATATATATATATATATATATATATATATATATATATATATATATATATATATATATATAGGAAAAGAGAGGAAGAGAGAGAGAGAGAGAGAGAGAGAGAGAGAGAGAGAGAGAGAGAGAGAGAGAGAGAGAGAGAGAGAGAGAGAGAGAGAGAGAGAGAGAGAGAGAGAATATTATTTAAAGGTCTCTCGAATAACGATGTGCTGATAGCAAAAAACTTACTTTAGTGTTTTAACCTTTTCGAACAAAAGAAAAGAAGCGAAATGTAGAAAAGAAAGAGAACCTTCACTTCCACCTCTTGAATGAGATTTAAATCTCAAGTCCAACAATGCTAAATGCTGACAAGAATTTAAGCGAAAGATGTGAATAGTTGTTTTCGTACATATATATATATATATATATATATATATATATATATATATATATATATATATATATATATATATATATATATATATATATATATATATATATATATATATATATATATATATATATATTTTTTATATATATATATATATATGTATATATATGCTCTAGATTATTTGAAACATCCAACTCTCCGCCCCATATTTCAAATTCGGCCTTAGAACTGTGTTAAAACAATTATCTTCTTTACCTCAAGGAGGAAACATATCGTTCCATTACGATCGAATACAGGGCACCCAAACCTCCCCAAAACTCTTTACTCTTTCCACAATATTTTTCCGTTTACTACTATCCTTGTTTACACTACCTAGATATTTAAAATTATCTGCGCTCTTCACCACTCTTTCTCCAATATTCATATTATATTCCGGCAGTTTCTCTCTGCTGAAAATTAAAATTTGTGCCTTTTCAACGGTCATTTTCATAACTCTTGCTATCCAGAAATTCGTTCCATCTTTGTACTTAGCCCTCCCTCTATTTCCTCTCAATCAGTACTCCACTCCCGCAAAATCATCGCATAGGTCATTATCCTGTTTTTAAACCTCTCCTCTATTTCCTGCATGTGCTATAAATAACAACGAGGATAAAACACTTCCTTTTTTACCTTCCTTTACGTTAAACAATTGAACAATTGTTCTGTCCCTGTTGATGCATGTGCAAGGGACATATAAGCTTATATATATATATATATATATATATATATATATATATATATATATACATATATATATATATATATATACTCATACTAACTACTCTCTTTCTATATATATATATATATATATATATATATTATAATCTTTCAGATCTAAAGACATAATTGAACAAAGCGAACTAGCATTTATTTATGTCATCTTAAATTTTTGGTATTTAACTTTTAATCACGGCAAATTTAAATCTTTCAAATTTAATATAATTCATTAAATAATATTCCTTAATTGTTGCTATGATTTGAACTTTAATTTTTGTGCAAAGATCAGTAACTTGTATGTACTCATCGTGTATGAAGATACATGTATAGGAGGTGGTTCTCGGTGGTTTCTACTTGAAAAGAAATCTAGGGTTTTTTAATGTTTTGATAACTGGAAAGCCCTGTCAAACTGTCATACTACAACAGCAGATATTTCTCTGTCAGTAATATTAGTCTTCTACAACCTCTTTAAAGAGAGCTCGAAGACATTTTTAAGTGTATTTTTGTCTGGTCATAGCATAGACGCCAAATATGACAGTAAAGTTTTTTTTTTATTTATACACTCTATTACATTGTAGAGCCTGGAAAACATTTTTTTTTCTAACATTCAGAATGTTTGGATTTGAACACGTGTAAAACACATGGCATGTTGGCTTTTGGCCAGATTTACGTTTGGTTTATTTATACTAATATTTCTTTTTTATCTCGATATCGATTTTATATATATATATATATATATATATATATATATATCTATATATATATATATATATATATATATATATATATATATATATATATATATAACATATAACATATATACTACCTTTCTCTTTACTCTAGTGGGCAAAATTCAAAGGCGTACCAAAGTGTACCGGAGTTGGGGGAAACAATCTAAACCAGGTCAAATTAAAGGCCGACACGTCCCGATGAAGTTGCAGGTCAAGAAAGTTGGGAAAATGGAGAAAGAAAGTGTGCTCCAGACTTTTACCGAGTGGAATGCATGGAAGATTGAGCATAGCGGTTAAGTCTGGTCAGAGAGTTGGATAGTGAAGGATGAGACTGTGTAGAAAGGCGTGTCGCACGAGCCATTCTCAATGGAGAAGGTATGCTACGGGGAGTTCAGAGAAGAGAGAGAGAAGAGAGAGAGAGAGAGAGAGAGAGAGAGAGAGAGAGAGAGAGAGAGAGAGAGAGAGAGAGAGAGAGAGAGAGAGAGAGAGAGAGAGAGAGAGAGAGAGAGAGAGTAGTGTCCTTTGTAATAGTGATAGTATGAAGAGAGTGAGAAAACTCTTGGACGGACAAAAGAAGGAG
>JABUQX010132007.1:0-15000 GCA_015478945.1 Trachelipus rathkii
GGTATTACTTCGTTCAGTTCGTTGGGTGTTTAACCGTTTCGCATTTATCATTGAAACGCTGCGATTTTTCGTGCGCCGCTTCAATAATATATTCACTGGTTAGTATATATAGAACTCATTTTTGTGCTATGTTTATCCGAAATGATTCTCGAAATGTGACGTAAATCAATAGTGTTAATGTAAAATTAACATTATGTTAGAGATATGCATGAAAAAGTGTGAATAGGTTACGTTTTTGTATTCTGTGCTAGGTACTTTACTGTTGTTAATAATGGAACTTTGTTAATGTTAGTAGTTTTATTCGTGCGTGAGGTCTATTAGGTTTTGTCATTGTACATTATATTCTTAGTTCTGGTAATGCTATGTTAGCTTTATTATTGTAGAAAACAATGTTACGCTAGCATATATTCGTTGGTTAGTATATAAAGAACTTATTTTTGTACTATGTTTATCCGAAATGATACTCGATATGTGACCTGAATCAATAGATCCATAGATCAAAAGATCATGAATGGATGGGTAGGGAAGAGTGGGGAGGGATCGGGTGGTTTGAATTACTGATTTAATGATTTACTGCTTTAAAATCCGTAAACTATTACAATTTACTATGATATTTTATTCAAAGAACTTATTTTTATGTTATGTTTGGATAAAACTTTGTTATGTTTACGGTTATTCGTTAGTCTGTATGATAATTAGACAAGGTTATGATACATTTTTGTTAAATATTACTGTGTCAATGTAAAATTAACGTTAATATGTTAGAGATATGCTTGGAAAAAGTATGAATAGGTTACGTTTTGTATGCATTGTTAGCTACTTTACTGGTGTTAGGTGTGGAACTTTGTTAATGTTAACAGTTTATTCGAGCGTAAGTTGTGTTAGGTTTGTCATTGTACATTATTTTCTTAGTTCATATGATGTTATGTTAGCTTTATTAATATGAAAACATTGTTATGTTAGCATATATTCGCTGGTTAGTACATATATAGAACTCATTTTTGTGCTATGCTTATCCGAAATGATACTCGAATTGCGACGTAAATCAATAGTGTTAATGTAAAATTAACATTATGTTAGAGATAAGCATGAAAAAGTGTGAATAGGTTACGTTTTGTATGCTGTGCTAGGTACTTTACTGTTTTTAAGTATGGAACTTTGGTAATGTTAGTAGTTTATTCGTGCGTGAGGTCTGTTAGGTTTTGTCATTGTACATTATATTCTTAGTTCTGGTAATGCTATGTTAGCTTTATTAATGTGAAAACAATGTTACGTTACCATATATTCGTTAGTTAGTATATAAAGAACTTAGGTTACGTTTTTTGTATGCCATGTTAGTTACTTTACTGTTGTTAAGTATGGAACTTTGTTAATGTTAGCAGTTTATTCATGTTTAAGGTATGTTAGGTTTATTGTTGTACATTATTATCCTTAGACCGAATGATGCTATGTTGGTTTTTATTAATGTGAAAACTTTGTTATGTTAAGCATATATTCGTTGATCTGTGTATAATGAACGTTTTTATGCTATGTTTATTCAAAATGATACACGAAATGGGACTTGAATCAATAGATCGATAGATCCATAGATCATGGGAGGGTAGGAGACGATGAGGAGAGTAGGCTGGATGGGTTGATTTACTGATTTACAGCTTTTGGGTATGTAAAAACACAAATTTTTTACGTTATAAAAATAAAAAGAATAAAAGTTTTAGTAAAAACAAAAAGTTTTAACGAAATAAAATTAAAAATTAAAAGTTTTTAAAAACAAAAAAACAAAAAGTTTTAAAGAAATAAAATTAAAAATAAAAGTTTTTAGAGTTGTTATAAAACATAAAGACATTAGCAAAAACATAAAATGTTTTTAATAAATTTGTTATGTCGACCGTCTGACAAACAAGAATCAAATGTATAGCTTAATGTTTCGAAAACGAACCAAACAAGAATCATAGGTATTTCGTAATGTTTCAAAAAGTGGGAGGAGTTTGAACAATTTCTTGACTTGTATCTGATAACTCTAGTGAAACAGGAGTCACATTAGCTTCGTACATGTTCGTTCTGTATGCATTGTTTACTTTAGTGCTGTTAAGTATGGAACTTTGTTAATGTTAGCCATTTATTCGATCATAAGGTATGTTAGGTTTTGTCATTGTGCGTTATATTCTTAGTTCAGGATATGATATGTTAGCTTTATTGATGTGAAAACTTAGTTACGTCAGCATATATTTGTTGACCTGTATGATAATTAGGAAAAGTTATGGTAACTTATTGTTAAAATGTTACTATATTTAATGTAAAAATAACAGTGATATGTTAGAGATATGTTTGAAAAAGAGAATAGGATACGTCCTGTATGCAATGTTAGTTACTTTACTGTTGTTAAGTGAAACTTTGTTAATGTTAACTGTTTATTCGTGTTTAAGATGTGTTAGGTTTGGGGGATGTACATTACATTCTTAGTTCAGGTTATATGTTGGCTTTAGTATGGAAACTTTGTTGCATTAGCATATATTCGTTTGGTCAGTATGATAATTAGGTTAGATTATGATAAATTTTTTATTTAAAATGTTACTATGTTAATGTAAAATAACAGTGACATGTTGAAGATGTTGAAAAAAAAGTGTAGATACGTTTGCGGTCTGTATGCAGCATCAATTTACTTCCCTATTTGTTAAGTATGGTATTTTGTTAGATGTTGACTGTTTATTCGTGTTTAAGGGATGTTAGGTTTGTTGTTGTATCATTATATTCTTAGTTCAGGTTATGCTATATTAGCTTTATTAATGTAGAAAACTTTGTTATGTCAACATATATTTCGAGGGCTAGTATAAAAAAGAACATTTTGCTACGTTTATCAAATGATACTCAGTATGACTGGAATCAAGCAAGATCAGCGATCAATGATCAATAGATCAATAGATCTCAATAGATCAGGGTTAGGACGGAGTATAAAGGAGAGGGGAGGTAACTTGATTTACTGATTTCACTGATTTACCGTTTTAGGGTATGTAAAAACCCAAATTTTTTACGTTATAAACATGAAAAGTGTAAAATTTTAGTAAAAACAAAAAAGTTTTAAAGAAATAAAATTAAAAATTAAAAAGTTTTTTAAAAACAAAAAGTTTTAAAGAAATAAAATTAAAAATAAACAAAAGTTTTTAAAAACAAAAAGTTTTAAAGAAATGAAATTAAAAATAAAAAAAAAGTTTTTTTAAAAACAAAAAGTTTTAAGGAAAATAAAATTAAAAATAAATATAAATTTTTTAAAAACAAAAGGTTTTAAAGAAATGAAATTAAAAATAAATAAACAAACACATCGCTATACTGATTTGTTAAATGAATATTTACCTCATCAGCTTCGTACCTGTTCGTTCTGTATGCGTTGTTAGTTACTTTACTGCTGTTAAGTATGAAACTTTGTTAATGTTAGCAGTTTATTCTTGCTTAAGCTGTGTTAGGTTTTTCGTTGTATGTTATATTCTTGGTTCAGACTATAATATGTTAGCTTTGTTAAGGCAAAAACTTTGTTACGTTGGCATATATTCGTTGATCAGTATGATAATTAGGTACGGTGATGATAAATATTACCATGTTAATGCGAAAATAATAATGATATGTTAGAGATATGTTTGAAAACGTGTGAATAGGTTACGTTTTTGTATGCAACGGTAGTTACTTTACTGTTGTTAGTATGGAACTTTGTTAATGTTAATTATTCCTTGCATAAGGTATGTTGGGTTTGTCGTTGTATATTATATTCTTAGGTCAGGGGTATGATATGTTTGGTTTTGCTGTTTTACTTTTTTTCTCGTTAGTGTATTTTCGTTGGTCAGCATGATAATTAGGTTAGGTTATGATAAATTTTGTTAAATGTTACTTTGTTATTGTAAAATTATAGTGATATGATGGAAAAAGTGTGAGTAGGTTACGTTCTGTATGCAGCGTTAGTTACTTTTCTGTTGTTAAGTATGGAACTTTGTTAATGTTGACTGCTTATTCGTGCATAAGGTATGTTAGGTCTGTCGTTGTACATTATATTCGTAGTTCAGTTGATGCTATGTTTGCTTTATTGATGTGAAAACTTTGTTACGTTAGCATATATTCATTGATCAGTATGATAATTACACAAGGTTGTGATAAATTTTTGTTAAATGTTACTATGTTAATGTAAAAATATCAGTGATATGTTAGAAAAAAGTGTAAGTAGATTACGTTCTGCGCTCAATGTTAGTTACTTTACTGTTGTTAAGTATGGAACTTTGTTAATGTTCACTGTTTATTCATGTTTAAGATGTGTTAAGTTTGTAAGTGTACGTTATATTCGTAGTTCAGGTGATGCTATGTTTGCTTTATTGATGTGAAAACTTTGTTACGTTAGCATATATTCATTGATCAGTATGATATTTAGACAAGGTTTTTGCCTTAACAAAGCTAACATATCATAGTCTGAACCAAGAATATAACATACAACTAAAGACCTAACACAGCTTAAGCAAGAATAAACTGCTAACATTAACAAAGTTTCATACTGCTTCTTTAACAAAAATAGTAACAACGCATACAGAACGACCAGGTACGAAGCTGATGAGGTAAATATTCATTTGACAAATCAGTATAGCGATGTGTTTGTTTATTTATTTTTAATTTCATTTCTTTAAAACCTTTTGTTTTTAAAAAACTTTTATTTATTTTTAATTTTATTTTCTTTAAAACTTTTTTTTTAAAAAACTTTTATTTATTTTTAATTTTTTCTTTAAAACTTTTTGTTTCTAAAAAACTTTTATTTATTTTTAATTTCATTTCTTTAAAACTTTTTGTTTTTAAAAACTTTTGTTTATTTTTAATTTTATTTCTTTAAAACTTTTTGTTTTTACAAAAACTTTTAATTTTTAATTTTATTTCTTTAAAACTTTTTTTGTTTTTACTAAAAATTTTACACTTTTCATGTTTATAAGGTAAAAAATTTGGGTTTTTACATACCCTAAAACGGTAAATCAGTGAATCAGTAAATCAAGCCACCCCTCCCTCCCCCTTACCCGTCCCAGCCCTGATCTATTGAGGTATTGATCTATTGATCTATTGATCTGTTGATTCCAGTCATATTTCGAGTATCATTTTGGATAAACGTAGCATAAAAATGTTCTTTTTATACTAGCCCCCGATTATATGTTGATATAACAAAGTTTTAACATCAATAAAGCTAACATAGCATAACATGATGTAATAATATAATGTATAACATCAAACTTAACATACCTTAAACACGAATAAACAGTCAACATTAACAAAATACCATACCTAACAACAGGGAAGTAACTGATGCTGCATACAGACCGTACCCTATTCACTTTTTTTTCAAACATATCTCTAACATGTCACTGTTATTTTACATTAACATAGTAACATTTAACAAAAATTTATCATAACCTAACCTAATTATCATACTGACCAACGAACATATGCTAACGTAACAAAGTTTTCACATCAATAAAACTAACATATAACCTGAACTAAGAATATAATGTACATCCCCCAAACCTAACACATCTTAAACACGAATAAACAGTTAACATTAACAAAGTTTCATACTTAACAACAGTAAAGTAATTAACATTGCATACAGGACGTATCCTATTCACACTTTCAAACATATCTCTAACATATCCTGTTATTTTTACTTTAACATGGGACATTTAGCAATAAGTTACATAACATCTAATTATCATACAGGTCAGCAAATATATCTAAACCTTAACAAAATTTCCTTCAATAAAAGCTAACATATCATATCCTGAACTAAGAATATAACTCACAATGACAAAATCTAACATACCTTACGATCGAATAATGGCTAACATTAACAAAGTTCCATACTTAACAGCACTAAGGTAACTAACAATGCATACAGAACGAACATGTACAAAGCTGATGTGATTCCTGTTTCACTAGATTTATCAGATACAAGTCGAAAAATTGTTCAAACTCCTCCCACTTTTCGAAACATTACGCAATACCTATGATTCTTGTTGGAGTTTCGTTTTCGAAACATTAGAGCTATACATTAGATTCTTGTTTGTCACAAAGGTCACACTAACAAATTTATTAAAACATTTATGTTTTAATTAAACACTTATGTTTTATAAGAACTCTAAAAACTTTTATTTTTAATTTTATTTCTTTAAAACTTTTTGTTTTTGGTTTTCTTTAAAAACTTTTAATTTTTAATTTTATTTCGATAAAACTTTTTGTTTTTACAAGAAATTTTATTCTTTTTATTTTGATAACGTAAAAAATTTGTGTATTTACATACCCAAAAGCTATAAATCAGTAAATCAACCCATCCAGCCTACTCTCCTCATCGTCTCCTACCCTCCCATGATCTATGGATCTATCGATCTATTGATTCAAGTCCCATTTCGTGTATCATTTTGAATAAACATAACATAAAATCGTTCTTTATACACAGATACACGAATATATGCTAACATAACAAAGTTTTCACATTAATAGAAACCAACATAGCATCATCCGGTCTCAGAATATAATGTACAACAATAAACCTAACATACTTAAACATGAATAAACTGCTAACATTAACAAAGTTCCATACTTAACAACAGTAACGTAACTAACATGGCATACAAAAAAGGTAACCTAAGTTCTTTATATACTAACCAACGAATATATGGTAAAGTAACATTGTTTTCACATTAATAAAGCTAACATAGCATTACCAGAACTAAGAATATAATGTGCAATGACAAAACCTAACAGACCTCACGCACGAATAAACTACTAACATTAACAAAGTTCCATACTTAACAACAGTAAAGTACCTAGCACAGCATACAAAACGTAACCTATTCATACTTTTTCATGCATATCTCTAACATAATGTTAATTTTACATTAACACTATTGATTTAGGCCGCAATTCGAGTATCATTTCGGATAAACATAGCAAAAAAATGAGTTCTATATATACTAACCAGCGAATATATGCTAACATAACAATGTTTTCCTATAAATAAAGCTAACATAGCATCAAATGAACTAAAAAAATAATGCACAATGACAAACCTAACACAACTTACGCTCGAATAAACAGTTAACATTAATTAATTTCCATACTTAACACCAGTAAAGTAGCTAACTATGCATACAAAACGTAACCTATTCATACTTTTTCCAAGCATATCTCTAACATATTAACGTTAATTTTACATTGACACAGTAATATTATACAGACCAACGAATAACCGTAAACATAACAGTTTTATCCAAACATAACATAAAAATAAGTTCTTTGAATAAAATAACATAGTAAATTGTAATAGTTTACGGATTTTAAAGCAGTAAATCATCAAATCAGTAATTGAAACCACCCGATCCCTCCCCACCCTTTCTTACCCATCCATTTATGACCTTTTGATCTATTGATCTATTGATTCAGGTCACATTTCGAGTATCATTTCGGATAAATATAGTACAAAAATAAGTTCTTTATATACTAACCAACGAATATATATGCTAATTACATTAATAAAGCTAGCATAGCATTACCAGAACTAAGAATATAATGTACAATGACAAAACCTAACAGACCTCACGCACGAATAAACTACTAACATTAACAATGTTCCATACTTAACAACAGTAAAGTACCTAGCACAGCATACAAAACGTACCCTATTTACACTTTTTCAAGCATATCTCTAACATAATGTTAATTTTACATTAACACTATTGATTTACGTCACATTTCGAGTATAATTTCGGATAAACATATAGCACAAAAATGAGTTCTATATATATATATATATATATATATATATATATATATATATAAATATATATATATATATATATATATATATATATATATATATATATATATATATATATATATATATATATATATATATATATATATATATATATATATATATATATATATATACTAACAATATATATATATATAACATAACAATGTTTTTATATTAATAAAGCTAACATAGCATCATATGAACTAAGAAAATAATGTACAATGACAAACCTAACACAACTTACGCTCGAATAAACTGTAACATTAACAAAGTTCCACACTTAACGCCAGTAAAGTAGCTAACAATGCATACAAAACGTAACCTATTCATACTTTCCAAACATATCTCTAACATATTAACGTTAATTTTACGAGTGACACAGTAATATTTAACAAAAAATTATCATAACATTGTCTAATTATCATACAGACTAACGAATAACCGTAAACATAACAAAGTTTTATCCAAACATAACATAAAAATAGGTTCTTTGAATAAAATATCATAGTAAATTGTAACAGTTTACTGATTTTAAACAGTTTTCATTAATCCAGTAAATCAAACCATCAACCCCTCCCCACCCCTCCCAACATGACCTTTCGATCTATTAATCTATTGATTCGTGTCACATTTTCGAGTATCATTTCGGATAAACATAACACAAAAATAAGTTCTTTATATACTAACAGCGAATATATGCTAACGTAACAACGTTTTTACATTAATAAACTAACATACATAACCTGAACTAAGAATATAATGTACAACGACAAACCTAACACATCATATGTATGAATGAACTACTAACATTAGCAAACTTCCGCACTTAACAACAGTAAAGTACCTAACACGTCGTACAAAACGTAGCCTATTCACACTTTTCAAGCATATCTCTAACATATCAATGTTAATTTTAAACTAACATCGTAATATTTAACAAAAATTTAGCATAACCCTGTCTAATCATCATAATGACAACGAACATAATGCTAACGTAACAAATTTTTATATCAACTTCGTAATATTTTAACAAAAAAGTCACTCTTAGCACATCGTCTAAATATCTATAATCCCCAACGAATATAAATGCAAACATAACAAAAGTTTTAACCAAACATAACATAAAAATAACAAAATTTTATCCTGATATAACATAAAAATAAGTTCTTTGAATGAAATATCACAGTACAGCGTAATAGTTTACTGATTTTAAAACGGTAAATCAGTAAATCAGTAAATCAAACCACCCATCGCTGCAGTCCCCTATCCACCCACCCACCTATGATCTATTTAACTATTGATTGCTAGTAATAATAATAATAATAATAATAATAATAATAATAATAATAATAATAACTGTTAATAATAATAATAATAATAATAATAATAATAATAATAATAATAATAATAATAATAATAATAATAATAATAATAATAATAATAATAATAATAATAATAATAATAATAATAATAATAATAATAATAATAATAATATATATGTATAATAATAATAATAATAATAATAATAATAATAATAATAATAATAATAATAATAATAATAATAATAATAATAATAATAATAATAATAATAATAATAATAATAATAATAATAATAATAATAATAATAATAATAATAATAATAATAATAATAATAATAATAATAATAATAATAAATAATAAAAATAAAACTTTTGAGGATGATTCAGAATCGAAAGCAGGCTTGCTTTTCAGGCCCTAGAGTCGTTCACATTGTCTGTCGCAGAGTCGAAGCAGGTGGATGCGCAGAGGTAGAGGCGGAGTCGGAGATGCATGCTGAAACCAAGGCAGGGCAATGCGGTGCGGCAACCTGAACGAAGCGGGGCGGTGAGGGATCCGTGCAGTGCAGTGCAAAACGAGATCCGTGCAGTGCAGTGCAAAACCAAAGTCGGAGTAGGAAACACCGAAGGGGACGCTGAAGGGGGAAGGATGGTACTGAAGGAAGGCATATTAGATGTAGGAACCGTAGAAGGAGACGCAGAAGGGTTTAAAAAACCAATCAGAAGTGACCCCTTTGGTAATATAACAATAATAGGTCCTGGAGAATAATAATAATAATAATAATAATAATAATAATAATAATAATAATAATAATAATAATAATAATAATAATAATAATAATAATAATAATAATAATAATAATAGTAATAATAATAATAATAATAATAATCATAATAATAATAATAATAATAATAATAATAATAATAATAATAATAATAATAATAATAATAATAATAATAATAATAATAATAATAATAATAATAATAATAATAATAAAATAATGTTAAAATTTAGTTATATAATACAAATAATAATAGTAATAATAACAATAATGAAAATATTAATAAAAAGAATAATAAAATAATACAGACAGACCATCGGTCTGTCTGTCAACTCAGGCTGTATCGGTCTGTCTGGCATCCAAGTGATCGATCTTGCCCGTAGGCCTAATCTTCGCTCGCTCGGAAGCAGCAACAAGGGCGTATGCTTCAGATCGTCCACCGAGGTTACTGGGGTAGTGTAGCCTGCATAAACCACAGATTTTAGGTAACCCCACAGGTAATAGTCGAGAGGGGTGAGGTCGGGTGAGCGGGGTGGCCACGGCACAGGTCCATATCTCCCGATCCATTTCCCTGGAGACACACGGTTGAGATAGGTCGTCACACCCCTTGCACTGTGTGCAGGACACCCATCTAGTTGAATGTACATGTTGCGCCGTGTCTGAAGTGGCACATCTGCCAGTAATCCTGGGAGGATATATCGCAAGAAATGGAGAAAGCGTTCGCCTGTGAGGTGCTCATTGTAAAAATAAGGCCCAATAAGTTGACTGTGAAGGACCCCACACCACACATTGACGGTGAAAATATTCTGGTGGCGGGCACTGAAAGTGATATGGGGATTTTCCTCTGCCCAGTGCCGCCAATTCCAACGGTTTATCACTCCATTTGAGGTAAAGCAAGCCTCATCTGTCCACAGGATGTTCTGAAGGAGGTGTACATCCTCATCAAGAAGGGTTTCCATCAAAGCTAGGAAGCCTAATCTCCTCTCAGCGTCTCCAGGACGCAATCCGTGCACGATGTGCGCCCTGTATGGGGTCATGTTATACGTCATACGAATTCTACGTACAGTCTCTTTGGAAATCCCAAGGACCCTGCTAGCCTGCCGTAACGATGAACAGGGATTTTCATGGGTGTATAAGAGAACCTCTAACTCCACGTCAAATGTACGCACACGATTCTGTACCGGGACTTGCCGTGGTGGTTGTGCAACAGATCCTGTAACGGCAAATCGTCTGTAGATCCTATAAATTGTTACGTGCGACGGGTGACGGCGATCAGGATAGCGTTGCTCATAGAGACTTGCGGCTACCCGTGAATTCCATCCATTTGCAATGTACAATTCGACCATGGCTCGTTTTTCGTCGTCTGAGTACACATCGCGAGGCATGTCGTTCACTATACCAACATCACAGTATCTGTGTTTCACGATTTGATTCAAACACCCAAATTTACTTCAACGTAATGTCCGAAAGGTTACTTGGTTTGTAAGTTCCTTCATTACCATATGGTATGTGCGTTAATATAAGTATGTGTGTCGTATACACCAGTAGCGATTCAATGTTTTGAACGTGGATAGCGTGTAAGGTATACACTGTAGGTAAAAGTGTCTTCAGTAATTAATGTATAATTTCGTACGTACATTTCAAATCTGGAATGGAAAATATACCCTTCCATTCAAAAAACACATAGTTCCGCGCATTTGGACTACTGCGCATGCGCAAAAATGAACTGTAACTGTCCCATCTCGTACACCTACTTAAAAGACGTAGGTTTTATTTCGAGAATTTTGTCAGATACGCAATACTTCACGCTATACACAGCTGTAACGTATTCACTAGACACTTTTATATATATATATATATATATATATATATATATATATATATATATATATATCCATGTACAATGTTTTATATATATATATATACATAATATATATATATATATATATATATATATATATATATATATATATATATATATATATATATATATATATATATATATATATATATATATATATATATATATATATATATATATATATATATATATATATATATATATGGGATGTCGGAACCAGGTTCCGGCCGGCACTTCCGGCCGGAACCTCGATTTTTTGGAAGTTCCGGTTCCGCAGATTGGTTCCGGCCGGAACTAACCGGAACTTTCTACTTTTTCAAATGTCTTTCTTAATAAAATTCAGCAATTGATTTGTCATTTACACAGTTATGATTATGCATAAAAAATAATATTGAAAATTGATATACAGTCGTCCCTCGTAGAACGCGGGGGTTAGGTTCCTGACCCCCGCATTATAGGCGATATCGCGTATAACTTTAAACCCCCTGAAAAATCATTAATTTTAAAATTTTTACCTTTGTATAAGGTGAATAAAATAACAGCAGTATTTTATTTATCCTTAATAATAATTGAATAAATTTGCAGATTCAATGTTATTTACATAACAGTATATAAACATATTTTATTGACTAGTTAATTAGTAGGATATTTATTACATTACAGTACAGTACTCTACATATCTTAAAATGAGCAAAAAAGTTTTTTAGTTTTTTAAATGAAAAAATATACAATGTACAAACCTTTAAAAATTTGGAGATAAAATTGTTTTTATATATTTAATTGAATAGCCTAAGGACTGTAATATAAAATTTTAAAGTTTAGCCAATTGAGCACAAAAATAGTTTCTTTCAAATTGTAAATGAAGTTGAAGGTGTAACCGTGTAAGAGATGAAGGCAGTCCAGAATCTGTAGGTTGTATTGGCTGCTTTTTTGAGAAATACATCGTTATCGGTAATTGACGCTTTTGCCTTTTTAGCTCACCAAATATTTCTTTTTTTTTTTCTTTTCCTTTCATTATCTTATTATATATGTTTTATTTATTGTTTAATTTGTTATCTTTTTATATATCAAGCGAAGACTGTTATTATCATTAAGCATTCATTTACTCATATATCTTTATGCAGCGCAGTCGTAGTGGTTCCTGAATATAGTTTTTGAGGACGACTGTATGTGAACAAATATCATGATAAAATGACCTTCGACTCTATACTTTCAAAAACTTTAAATATGAAACAATATTTTCACACTCGAACGGGTAGCTTTAATACTCTAGAACGGGGTTGGGGATATTTTTGATTTTTTTGAGATTTTTTTTATTTTTTTAGACACAAATTGCTTTTTTAATTATTATTTTTATAAAATTAATTAATAATCCTAATTATTACTGCCTAATTAATAATAAGTTTGTTAAATATAATTATTTATTTTAATTAAGTTATTTAAATTATATATATATATATATATATATATATATATATATATATATATATATATATATATATATATATATATATATATATATATATACATATATATACCGTATATATATATATATATATATATATATATATATTATATATATATATATATATATATATATATATATA
Source organism: Trachelipus rathkii (assembly GCA_015478945.1). Lineage (NCBI taxonomy): Eukaryota > Metazoa > Arthropoda > Malacostraca > Isopoda > Trachelipodidae > Trachelipus > Trachelipus rathkii. The sequence goes on from JABUQX010132007.1 coordinate 13,392, forward strand.
TAATAACAACAACATATATATATATATATATATATATATATATATATATATATATATATATATATAATATATATAACTATATATATATATATATCTATAATTTTTATATACCGTATAATATCTGAAGTACTCTAATTTTATTTATTTCTTTATTAAAAAATGACTTGAAACAACATTGATGATTTACTTATTATGTAGATGAAATGTACTTACCCTTAATTAGGTACAATAGCTAGGTTAATTATTAATTTCAGAACAAAAGTCGTCTAAAAAATACAAAAAAAAAAAAAAAATAAAAAAAAATAATGATTTTTAATAAAAAAATACGTAAAAAAATTAGTTGATTTAAATATTTGATCTTTTTGTGCCAATCCTGCTCTAAGAATCTAGACCTGAGGATAAATAAAATTTTGTACAGAATATTATTATTATTATTATTATTATTATTAATAATAATATTAATGTGTATGTGTTTAGTAATATTATTAATATTATTATTAATATTATTATTATTATTATTATTATTAAAAATTAACTTTAAAGTAGAAACTACTACAAAACAAAATATTTACTAAACTGTTTAAGCAAAAATTTTAAAACAAGATTCCATAATTTTCTTACTTAAATGAATTTATTTGAATTTTTAGAAATGTTGTGATGTAGGAAAATAAGTTGCTCTCCATATGGAGTTAAACGTCATATCTTATCCTCAAACACGTTACCCGCTTCTAAAGCTTTTTAAGCTTTGAAGACCCGTAGAACTTTATATAAGTTGCGTTCCAGAAGCCCGACTGCAGCCCGGGCAGGCACAGGCGCATGCATCGTTTCCAGAGCCCGTTTGCACTTCTACATCACGTAAACGTCACAGTCAGGCGCTCGTTGTTAAATCCTCGATTTCAGGAATTAATAAACGGGCGGGCAACACTGGAAAGAATGCTGTTAACAAACAAATCTTTTACAAAACATGTGTGAAATGGCTTGCCAAATTTTTTAATATTTCAGTTAACTTTTATATTAGGATACTATTATATCGTATCATTTCATAAAATAGATACATATATGTATAAGATCCAGGAGATATAGGCGTAGGCAGGATTTCATTTAAGGGGGGCAAAGGTTTTGAGTATATATATATATACATATATATATATATATATATATATATATCTATATATATATATATATATATATATATAATATATATATATATATATATATATATATATATATATATATAATATATATCATACGTTCGTATTTAGTTATTACTACTTCATTATCTATCGATTGGTGTATCTTTTTTCAGTTTTCCACTAATAAACCACTTAAAAACGTCGTCTGGCAAAAATATAAGGTTCATTTTTTTTATTTCTTAAGATTTAGGGGGGGACAAAGTGCCCCCATTTCATAAAATAGATACATATAAGTACAAGAGTATTGTTTACAATTGCCAGCTGATCCGACAGGCGCTCAGCCGTTTCCAGGTACTCAAATTTCCTGTTCTCTGATTGGTTAATATTAATTTTTTTTTCAATTCGAAGCGTTTCAGAGTCGATTTTGCACACGGGCTGCGCTCGGGCCTGGAAACAGATATAGTATATTCCTTTTT
>JABUQX010132007.1:20000-38916 GCA_015478945.1 Trachelipus rathkii
TTAAATTCATTTAATATGATTCATTAATTGATTAAGTAATTTAATTAATCAAGCTAGATTTTACCCACTGGTTTCGCCATAGTTAATTAATTTTAATATTAAGTTATGTAATGTAATAACCTTATTATTTTTGTTTATTATTATTTATTTTTTAATGTTTATATAGGATTGGCAGTCTCCTTTTCATGATAGTGTTTATGTTATTAAGCATCAATAAAAATGAGTTAGTAAATCGTAAATTGTCCGCTACCAGTGGCTCTCAAACGGTTAGAGCGACGGAGTCGCATGGCAAGGTCGCGGGTTCGAAATAACTAGTTCGGATCCTAGGTATGAAATTATTCAATAAATTCCGCCTCCATCTGAATAGGGCCTCTGCCCGTGAGGTGTGAACTTTATATAAAAAAAAAAATATTAACATTGATTATTATTTATTTATTAATAAATATAAATAGATTATTGCTTTCCTTAATATTATGTTATAACATTGTTATTATATAATTATTAATGATATTATTCATAATATTAGTTAAATGCATATTCAGTCTATTATTAATTAATTATTAAATGACTCTCTGACAAAAGTCTCGCGTTTGACGATAAGAGGATATTATTTAAAATCGCCTTAAAAAATATTATTAAAAATAATGTATGTAACATCTGCATTGAATTATCAATGTACTAAGTTTATTATAAAATTTAAAAACTAGATTAGTATTTATATTTATATTCATTATTATTAATATTGGAATTTTATTATATAGTTTTGCAAGGGGCATCTCCTTGCTGAATAATTATTGTCTAGTAAATACTGCATAATCTATAATAAACCTATTATGGGAAAAAGGGGTAAATAACAACAACTATATATTTAATAAACTCCTCCAATTTTTATTACATATTTTTTATTATATCTTTCTTAGTTATCTCAAGTGATTTTTTATCTTTTATAAAATCACTGTTTAGTCATTTTATAAAATTTATCGTTATGTTTAATCTATAGCTGCAACATACACACACAATGACACACATACACAGAACACACACACACACCGTTAGCACACACACACAACACACACCACACACACAAACCACACACACACACAATATATATATATCTATATATATGATATATAATATATTAATATAGTATATATATTATATATATATATATATATATATTATATATATATATATATATATTATATATATAATAAATATATATATGTGTGTGTGCAATTTGCTTGTCTATATAAGCTCTAACTTGACTGCGAAAGAAATTTTTGATCACGTGGGCTACACATCGTTCAATGTGGATTTTATAGAGTGAGCCCTGCTTCAATATCAAACAACACGGAGGATCAAAGGAATTATTAAAAATAGACTACAAACTCCCCAGTGTTATCAGAAATTTGGTGAATAGAAGCATTCATTGATGGATATGAAACAAAACATGCAACAACAAATAGCAATAACGTCCAACAAACAATATGCATTATAAATAAAGCACACAACAACAACATACAATACATAACATAGATCAAGCATATAAAAACATAAAACACACATTAAAACATATAAAACATACAATATTCAACATTCAACCTACAAAATACAACATACAATATACAGCAACTTTGTAGTGTTTCAGTTAATTATTTTTAGTTTTCTTGTTTTTTTTAATTAAAACTATTTGCATACAGCATACATAATACCACACAAAGCAAAAACATTTAATAAAACATGTAACATAAAACATTAGACATTTAACATACAAAATACAAAATGCAAAATACAAAATTGAAAATACAAAATGCAAAATACAAAATACAAAATACAAAATACAAAATACAAAATACAAAATATAATATATCAATTTTGCAGCGCTTCTATAAGCATGTACCATTTAATTTTTTCATGTTTTCCTTTATGCTTTTTAATTAAACTTTATTTACACAAACTTTGTTAAAAAAATTTTAAAAATATTACTTTCTTCTCCTTTATTTTATTTCTTTTTCATTGATTTTTTTTATTCAATTCGTTATTTAAACAACAACAAAAAAATTTCAACCAGATTTTATCACTATAAAAGTAAAAATATTTCTAACTATTTATTAAGTACTGTTGTAAATTTTGGAAACTTTTTTCCCAAATATGTCTCCCTTTGTTTGCATAAGATTTTCTATTTTTCCTTTATTTTCTTCTCTTTTGTTTCTCATAATTTTTAACAAATGGTTTTTATCTTCAACGATACACTAAAGCACTTCTCGTTCCATCACACTTTGTTCTATTTTTGTAAATCCATTTATTCAATTTCTATATTTATTTATGTATCCCCTTTCCTTTGTTATTGTTTTTCTATTAATGTTCTCTCTCCCTTCACGTAATCCCTCCAAACATTTTTTCCCATTCTCAACTTGAAAACCCCCCAAAGTGTAAATACATCGAAAAACAAAATAGTTTCCCTTAAAAAAAAGTGAAAACGTTACATGGAAAACGAAGAAGAAAACGACGTGTTAAAGCGCAATTCTTGGAGGGGGAACTAAAATATATATTTTGCATAATTTACTGGATTCCCATGCAATGGTAGACATTCGAATTCAGGGCAAACGGGGAAGATACTGTGCTAATGCGGCAGGCCGAATGGGAATGGGATCGGGAATGCGAAAAGGAATGCATTATCTAAGTTTATGGTTAGGGGAAAGTAGTCATTTGACGATTAGTTCCAGCTGATGTCTCAAATTTTAAAATAATAATAATAAATTAATAATAATAATAATAATTTAATAATAATAATAATATCATACATAATCAAACTAATTAATTATATAATGTACAATTAATACTATTTATTACTTCAAATTACAATAATAATTAAATTATATATATCATAGTAAGTTAACTAAATTAATTATAATTCAATATATATTTAGATAAAACTCTAATTATAAACTATATTATTCTGAAAACATTTTGCATGAATAAATTAATAATCATAATAATAATTTTATATATTCATATATTAGACATAATTAATAATATATTAATAATAATAATAATATTAAAAAATTAATTTATATATAATTTTTTATTATAATTAATAATAATTATTACATTAAATTTATCATATATAATTCATATATAAATATTAACTAATAATATATAATTAATAAATATATATATATAATAATAATTACATAATAATTAATATATCATAATAATAATTACAAATAATATAATTCAATAATATTATATAATTAACATAATAATAATAATAAATAATTATATAGGATAAATATAAGATAAATAGATTATTGGAATTATCAGGTGATTGAGGCTTCCTAATAATTAGGCGGTGGCCCAATTTATTCAATAATATTATAGCAGGGAATGAATAATGGGGAGAGTGAAATCAATAATAACTTATTTATTTACTTGAGGAAAGATAATACAGATCAAATTGGTAAGAATGTACATAAATGCAGGGTAATCGTTTAAGTATTTATTATTAGATATTTACATTCAACTGACCATCGGAGATAATAGCGATGATGCTGCAATATAATAATATATCACTAATAATCATTATTAAATTACTTAGTTAATTATAAATAATATATATAACGATCCCAGAGTATCGTTCCAACAAGATGGAGATCAACATGTAAGATGGTCATATTGATTATAATCCAATACTATAATTACACTGACATAAAGTAATCGAGATCAACCAGAGGAGACCGTACTCGACCTAGCCACGTGTATGTCGGGTGGAGGGCCTGCTGACTATCCTGGATTCCATCCCGGGCCTCGTGGGAGACTTCGGGAAGATTGACCATTTCTTCCATGAGGCCTATCACGGATGTTCCAACACCGGGGGCAGATGTTCCCTTACCCTACTCATCAACGCCCCTTCCGCTTCCCGCATCGGGTTAAGTAGATGGGTGAGATACTGGTAAGATTTTGGATTGCGTCTCCTTTCTGCGAGGCGGAGAAGCGCGCTTTCCATTTTTTACTCACATCCCCCCCACTTCAATCATTATTTTAAACACATATCTTCCTACTTCTTACCATACACTCCTTTGACACTCCCCCCACCTACTCTGCACCCCAACACACCCTTATTTTTTCTTCATATATACTTATTATTATTCTCTTCTCTTTCTTTTGTTTCTTTTTACACGTATTCTGTCTTGCTGCTAAGGAGGCAAAGACGACACAGAGCAGAGAGGAGAGAAAGAAAAAAAGAAGAAAGAAGAAAAAGGACGAAGAAAAGAAGAAAAGAAAAGAGGAAAAAGAAAGGAGAAAAGAAAAAAGAAGAAAAGGAAAAAGAGAAAGAGGAAAGAAGAGAGAGAAAAAAACATAAAATACAAAAAGGTAATCTAACACTCCAACGAAATCTCTAAAAGTTATGTATGTATAAAACCTGTCTATTACCAAAAGCTACCATCCAGATTAACGAGAAAGATCCCTATTATGTCAACTAACCGCCGAACAATGTCAGATATAACAGCCCCGCCACTAGTCTTCGATCACCCGGATTCCCGACTCCTCTTGAAAGTTTTTCGTTTTTCAAATCATTTATCATCAGTTCAAAACATAGATTGATTCATTATTATTATTATGATTATATTAATTATCAATTATTATTCATAATATTATTATTTATATCATATAAATATATGATGGTAATTATTAATTATAGACTTATCTACTGTGCTTAGTGTGGTACTAATGTAGTTTAATCAATATAATATAAGACGGATTAGTAAAGTTAGTCGAAATCGTGCCTAAACTTGTAAGGGAAGTATGTTTTAGAATTGGGTGATTAGCCTAAAATTGTATATGAAAGTTTGAAGTCCCTGTCCATCTCATTTTTTTTGGGTCCCGAGGGTAGATACCACCTCCATTAAAAATCAAGTGTCGTATTGGGTGAATCTGGCGTGAAGAGATCCAGAGTTAATTCGAAAAAGTAGTATAGGATTCGAAAGAGTCTGGCTACCTGGCGGCATCGGCCCGCGTGAGTCGGATGCGGAAACCGCGCCTAATAAACAGTCGTATAAAAACAATGTTGGTGTTTATATGGGTTAACGAGTCCTCAGATCACGAAAATGATGGAGCGTTAATAAGACCTATAAGGAGTGTGCTAGGTTTCCATATTCGTCGGGACATGCCACAACCTGAATTTGACGTAGAAGCGAGAACGCGGGTATACATCTATCACATAAGTTTCGTTTCACGTTCCAAATGTTAATTTGGTGAGCACCCGCTAGGGGGATGCTGCCCCTCGAACAAACTTGAATATATTGACGTGAGAGCCTGTAACTCGTGAAATACGCTCTATCATATAACAGGTTTCATTACTGAGAACCAGTGTTAAATTATAGTGAGCACCCCTAGAGGGGGACCTCCTCGCGCCCCTAAAATACCTGAATATGACTAGAAGGCTGAAACCTCCGGTATAGCACCCCTAAATTAGTAATTGCTGAAGCCAGTTCTTAAATTTGTAGGGTACACAGCGCCATAGGGGGGGAGGTCTCCAGGGACCCAACCTGGAAAATATTGACATGAAAGATCACAGCTCGAGGGTCAATATATCCAACATCAGATAAGGTACTCACATCATATATGGGTTAAATAGCGTACACAGCCTAAATGGGGGGTTATAGTTGATTGAAATATTTTGACAATAGAACGATGAAACTCGTACCACTATATACATTATCGGTCTCTTTTCGATACCCCTTCACTAATAAGCATACTCAATCATATAGGGTTAATAGACGCAGTCTATAGCGGTGGTCTCGCGGAACCCCAAAACCTGAAATACTGGGCGATAAGAACGACGCAACACTTGGTATATAGCTTCTTCTTAGAGTATACTTCGAACAGAAAGAAAAAAAATTAAAAAAAAAAACAAAAAATAAAAATTCGTAAAAAAAATTTAAAACACAAAAATAAAAATTAACTTTTTTCAAGTTAATGACTAAAAAATAGTAAAAAAATTTAAAATACTAAACATTTTTATTAAATATTTAAAAAAAATTTACAATTTTTTAAAAAACAAAAATTTAAAAAATTTAAAAAAACAAAAAAAAAATCAAAAAATTAACCATATTTATTCTTTTTAAGTTATACTAAAAAATTTACGTTTTTATATAGATTCAAAAGCAAAGTAGTTTTAGCGTAATGAGCCTCTTGAGGCCTCTTGAGCTCCAGATCCTCATCCTCCCCCTGCATCACGACCCTTTGATCTATTGATTCAATTCATATTCTGTATAACATAAAAGAAAAATATTTTTTATAACATTTTTATAATGCTTAAATGCATAAGTGTTTTATTCAATTTTTATGGTTTTAATTTTTTTAGATTGGGAGATTTTGTGAATTGGCATACCCTAAACCTGTAAATCAGTAAATCAAACATCCCTCCTTACCTCCAATCACCTGGATATTAATTACATTAACCTAGTAATGATAAAAAAAATTTAAACATATCTTATCTGATTTATACTGATCAACTGAAATATGCGAACGTCAACAAAGTTCACTACCGATAAAGCAAGACAATGCAGCACCTGAACTAAGAATAATAATGTACACTTCAACCTTAACTTCGCTTAAATCGAAATAAACCAGTTAACATTAACAATAGTTTCCATACTTACAAAGTTAACAATTAACAAGTTCCAACTTAACCAACAGTCAAGTAACTAACATTGAGCCAGAAGTAACCTACTTACGCTTTTCTAACATATCACTGAATAATTCTACATAACATAGGAACATTTAACAAAAATTTAATCAAACCCTTGTTTTTTTTGTACTAATCAATGAATAGATGCTAGCGTAACAAAGTTTCATATATAAGCAAACACTAGAACATAGAAAATACAATAATGTACACTCACAATCCTAACACCTCTTATACACGAATAAGCAGTCAACAATAAAAACAAAGTCCATACTTAACAACTGTAACGTAACTAAAATTAATACTATCCCCTAACTTATTCAACTTTTTCACCTAACATATCATTCAATTTGCGTTTATTTACGCACGAACATAGTAACATTAAACAAAATTTATCCATAACTTTGTCTAATTATCAGACTGACCAACGAAAATACGCTAGCGCAACAAAAGATTTAACATCAATAACCTAACATATCATAACCTGATGAAACAATATAATGTATAACATCAATCCTAACATACTACTTAATGCAGGAATAAATCGCTAACATTAAAACAAAGTTACCATTTAACAACAGTAAAGGAACTACCGTTGCATACAAAAAGTACCTATTCCATACGTTTTCAAATCATATCTCTACATATATTTGACAATTTTTCCGGATAACACTGTAATATTTTATCATCACCGTACATAATTATCATACTGATCAACGAATATATGCCAACGTAACTAAAGTTTTTGGCTTAACAAAGCTAACATATACTAGTCCTTAACCAAGAATAAAATACAATCGAAAACTAACACAGCTTAGCTAGAATAAACTGCTAAATTAACAAGTTCAATAATTAACAACAGTAAAGTAACTAACAACGCATACAGAAGCAAGTACGAAGCTAATGAGGTAAATATTCATTTAACAAACATTTACAATAGGTTCTTTGTTTATTTTAATTTCATTCTTTAAAACCTTTGTTCTTTTTAAAAAAACTTTATTTTAATTTTTTGTCGTTAATTATTTTTGTGTTTTAAAAAAAACTTTATTTATTTTTAGATTTTCATTCTTTAAACTTTTTGTTTATAAAAACTTTGTTTATTTTTAATTTATTTCTTAAAACTTTTTGTCTTTTTTAAAAAAACTTTTAGTTTAATCTTATTTTTTAAAACTTTTTGTTTTACTAAAAATTTTACACTTTCATTACATGTTTATAACGTAAAAAATTTGTGTTTTTTTACATACCTAAAAAACGGTAAATCAACTGAAGATCATCAAATCAAACCACCCCGACAAACCCCCTGATCCCGTCCCCAACCCTGTCTAATTGGGTAAATTGATCACATTGATCATTGATCTGTTGACACTCCAGTCATATTTTGAGTATCAACTTTGAATAACATGCATAACAATATGTTGTTTTATCTAACCTCCGGAATATAATGCGACCTAAAAAGGGTTCACATCGATAAGCTAACATAACATAACCTGAGTTAAGAATATAATGTATAACATCAAACCTAACATACTTAAACACGAATAAACAACAACATTAACAAAGTTTCAATACTTAACAACAGTAAAGAACTAACATAACATAAAGAACGTTGCCTTTCACATCTTTTTTTCTTTTTGTTTTTAAAACTTTTTACTTATTTTTAACTTTATTTCTTAAAAAGTTGTTGTTTATAATAACTTCTCAGCAGTTTCTGAAGCTATTTTTTTTTATTTTATTCTTAAAACTGTAGTTTGTTTTTTTTTTAAAAACTTTTAATTTTTAACTTTATTTCTTTCAAAACATTTTTGTTTTACTTAAAAATTTATTCTTTTTAATTTTATAACGTAAAAAATTTACATGTTTTACATACAGTAAAAAAGTAAATAACAAAGTTTTCACTCATAAAGCTAACAGAACATACCTGATCAAGAATATATAATGTTATAACCTCAAACATAACAAAATACATACTGCAACAGGTAAAGTAACTGACTTTCTTACAGACCGTACCATACTTCACATTTTTTTCAAACTATCTCTAACATATTCACGTTATTCTTACATAACCATAGTAACATTTAACAAACAAATTCATCATAACCTCTCGCCACCCATATTATGCTAAGTAAACAAAGTTTCACCATCAATAAAACTAAATACATTCTGAATAGGAATATGACGCACAATGACAAAACGTAACATACCTTATGATCGAATAAATGGCCAACATTAACAAGTTCCATACTTAACACACTAAAGTAACTAACAAGCATACAGAACGAACAGGTACGAAGCTGATGTGTTTCCTGTTTCACTAGAGTTTTCAGATACAAAGTCGAAAAATTGTTCAAACTCCGCCCACTTTCGAAACATTACGCCAATACCTATGATTCTTTGTTTTGTTCGTTTCGAAACATTAAACAATACCTATGATCTTGTTTGGTTCGTTTTCGAACTATAAGCCTTAAGCATTTGATTTGTTTGACACGGGCTCAACATAACAAATTTTAAATACATTTTATGTTTTTGGCTAATGTCATTATGTTTTATAACAACTCTAAAAATCTACTTTTATTTTTAACTTTCTATTTCTTTAAAACTTTTTGTTTTGTTTTTTTTATAAAAAAAAACTTTTTTATAAAAAAACTTAATTTTTAATTTTATTTCGTTAAAACCTTTTTGTTTTACTAAAAAATTTTTCTTTTATTTTTGATAACGTGAAAAATTTGTTTCTACATACCCAAAAGCAGTAAATCAGTATCAACCCTCCACGCCTACTCTCCTCATCGTCTTCTACCCACTCCATGATCTTAGTGACTATCGAACTATGATCTCAAGTCACATTTCGGTATCCATTGGTAAACATAAATAAAACAATTCTCTTAACAATGTAAAATTTTTTAAGTTATAAGTTTTCACATTAATAAAAATAACGTAATCATCATCCGGTCTAAGAATATAATGTACAACAACAACCTAAACACATCTCAAACCTCAATAAGCGGTTAAAATTAACAAAATCACTTAATACAAAGTAAAGTAACTAACTAGCGCTCAAAAACGTAACCCTTCGGGCTACACTTTTGTCTACTATCTAAACATAGAAAGGTAATTTTAGATAGACACTGGTCATTTAAACAAAAATATAATAACCCTTGTCTAATTCTCATCTGATCAGCGAACATAGGCTAACGTAACATAGTTTTTTACATTAATAAGCTTACATATGCCATGCTAACTTAGAATATAATCCCACACCGCAACTAACACACCTTAAAACATGAAATAAACTGTAACGGTTAACAAGTTTCACATCTTAAAGAACAGTAAGTTAACTACCTAAACATTCAAAAGCGTAAACCATTCATCTACTGTTCCAAGCATATATATTCCGATGCTAGATAACAAGGAATTTACATAACATGGTGGATATTAGCCTAAATATTTTATCACTTTGAAAGAATAAACTATCATGAAAAACCTAACTAGAATAAAGTTTCCCATCAATAAAGCTAACATATGATAACCTGAACAACGAATAAATGCTAAAACACAAAAGTTTTTAAAATTAACTTACCAATAACTGTCAACATTAACAAAGTTCCAAACTTAACACCAGCCTCGTCGTAAAGATATCAAACAACAAGCGTAGAGATGCTGCGATGTCATCGGTACCAGCAAGCGAAAATTCCTACTGGAAGGAAATGGTAAAACATATCCTAAAGGTAATGGGAGTCTTTTTCTCACAATCAAAAGAGTAACAGGAAATAACAGCCGAACGAACATAACGTTCAATCAAGTCTATTCAACAAGCATATAAACTTGTTTTATACATGAAATCAGATCGAAATATGTATTTTCATATCTATGAATTACGAAGCAATTGTTTCACATATATATCTTTGTATTTCCGCTTTCAACTAGAGGTTGTCAGATACAATTCGATATTGCTCAAACTCCTCACCATTCTCGAAACATTACGCAAACAATCCAGGGATTTGTTTTGCTTACAACGTTTCACACTAACACAGTAGAGTAACTAACTAACATCCAAAATCGTAACCTACTCATACTTTCTCAAGCGTATTAATGTTTATTTACATTAACATGGTAATATTAACAAAAAGATTATCAAAATTGGTATTAGTCATACTATCAACGAATATATCGCTAACGTAAAAAAGTTTCACATCATAAAGCTAAAATAGCATGACCAGAACAAGAATAAGATGTACAACGACAAACCTAACACAGCTCACGCACTATAAATTTGTAACATAACAAAAGTCCCAGCAACTTAACATCATAAAGTACTAACAAATGCATAAAAATGTAGTACCTATTATACTTTCCAAGCACTCTCTAACATATTAACGTTAATTTTACACTTACGCACTAATAAACAGTAAATTTATCACAACATTGGTTAATGATCATACAGAACAACGAATATATGTTATCGTAACTTTTCATACATTAAAAGTAGTAAGTTTAACAAAAAATTCAGTCATAACAATAAACTAAATATCATAAGCCCCACGAATATAATTGCAAACATATAAAAGTTTTATACCAAACACACCCGGATCCATCTCTCCGGCGCCAATAAAAATAATAAGTGTTTAACCATACATAACATAAAAAAGTCTTTGAAAAATAGCTCATAGTAAATGTGTTAGTTTAACTGATATTTAAGCTGTAACAGCAGTAAAGTAACTAACATGCATAACAAGTACACATATTCCACGCTTTTCAACGTATCTGAACAAAGCATATGATGGGCGAGCTTAGTATCATAGGTATGTTACCTTACATAGAATATTTACATACGTATCATAAACGTACCTTTTTATCATACATAACTTACGAATATAGCTCATACATAACAATGTTTTTCACATATAAAGCTAACATAGCAGCATATGAACGGAAATAATGTACAATGACAAATCTGAAACCAACTTACGCACTAAAACATACATTAACAAAATTGCCACATTTCTTTCACTAGTAAAGTAAACCAACATTGCATACAAAGCGTACCTACTATTTCCAAGCATATCTCTACATATTAATTTTAGATTTACATTACACATAAGAATTAAACCAAAATTTAATAATAACCTGTCTAATTATCATACAGACCAACGAAGTTTTTTACATAAGAAAGTTTTATCCACATAACATAAAAATAAGCTCTTTTGAATAAAATATCAAAGTAAAATGTAATAGTTTACTGATATTAAGGCATAAATCAGTAATCAATAAATAAACCATCTACTACTCCGCATCCCACCATGGAACCTGATCTATGATCTATGATTAGTCATATAGTCGAGTATCATTTGACTAAACAACAAAAGAAATAAGTTTTTAAATACTAACATTGAATATATGCTAACGTAACAAAGCTTTAACATTAATAAAGCTAACCATAACCTGAATAGGGAGTTCTTAATTCGACCAATAAGTTGTATGAGATGGTTTCAATATAGAAGCAACATAAATATCTAATCTTAACAACAGTGAAAAAGAAAACTTGATACGAGTTAACTCAGGAAAGTTTTTTACATATTTTACATACAATTTAATTTTACCATTAAATCGTAATAACAAAAATTAATCATACCGTCCTACATCATCATACTACAGCGACATATATTGCGGGCTTGGTCAGCCCGAAGGGCTGAGCCTTACCCTCCTTCGAGGGTAATGCCCGTTACACCCTGGGTGATCCCTCTCAGGATTCACAATTCCTTCAAAGGGAATCCCTAGGTTTCTCTCGGAAAGTAAGTGTTTGCTTTAGTATACTCTTGTTAAATGAAACGTTTATTCGTAAGTGTACGTTTATGTTATATTACTATGACAATGTGAAATAACACTGATTTGTTGAAATGATGATTTTTGTAAGATATTACTGTATTACTGACGATGATGTGTTAGAAAGGTGAGCCTTGGTTAAGTTTTTGTTGAGTTTTAGGTTAGCCCTAGAAATTTGATAATGTCTACATTTTTTTCTGTAATATATTCAAGGCAATGATGTATATTCATCGAAACGAGTGACACTTACGAAGATGTGTCAATTATATACACGATGGTGTATATTTGGTAGGATTGGTCACTTTGTTAAGGCAGTTTGTTAGATCTAGGCTTAACCTGTTGCGATATCGTGAAAAGTGGGTCCTATCGGTTTTGTTTGACCGTTACTAATTTACCTTGTATAGGAATTTCATGATCGTTTCTGATATCTCAATGACGCGGTATGTAGGTTTGCATTGTACATTATATCTAGTGCGATTATATGTTATTCTTATGATGCTAAAACATGTACTAAGAATACTACCGGAGTAAAGGTAGTTATTTATGTGTGTTGTTAATTGATAAAACTAAGGATTGCAATTATTTGTTGGTATTATGATATTTAGACGATTTATGATGAAATTTTTGTTAAATAACTTGACAAAGTTGATGTAAAAATTTGTTAGTTGGCAATATATTCGAAGTAGATGAGATTAGACGGGTAGTTAATTTATGTTAAATATTACGATTTTATCTAACATTAATATGATAGTTAAGATATGTTGAAAAAGTAGAAATGGTTACGTTTGTATGAATGTTGGTACTACTGTTGTTAAGTGGGAGTTTGTTAATGTATAGTTTATTCTACGTTGGTGTGTTAGGTTGTCGTGACATATATACAGTTCAGGTTATTAGCTTTCTTAATGTAGAAAGCTTGTTAGTTACATATATTTCAATGGTTAGTATAAAAACTTATTTTTGTTTATTTTAGTCGAAATGATATCTGCCAGACATGAATAATAGATAATAGATCAAGGTATGGTGGAGGGGCGGGGAGGGGTAGTTTATTTCTGATTTAGATTTAACTGCTTAAAATCAGAACTAACAATTTACTATGATATTATCAAAGAACTATTTTAAGTATGTTTGGATAAAGCTTTGTTGTGTTTACAGTTATTCGTTGTTTAAATTCGTCACTTGGAAGGTTATATAAATTTTTAATTTATACTGGTAATGTAAGATAACGTAATGTTAGAGAGATTATGCTTGGAAAAGCATGAATAGGTACGTTTGGTATGCATATGTTGTTATTTACTAAGTGTAAAGGTGTCGGAATTTGTTAATGTTAACAGTTATGTATGCGTAATTGTGTAGGTTTGTCTTTGTACAATTATTTTCTTAGTTCATATGTTGCAATGTTAGCTTTAATGTGAAAACCTTGTATGTTAGCATATATTCTAGGTATGTAGATAAATAGGTACGGTTAGATAATGAGTTAATATTACTAGTTAAGGTAAATAGGTATGATATGTTACAGATACGTTGGAAAAAGCGTGAATATGTAACGTTCTTATGCTATGTTAGTTCTTTTACTGCTGTTAACAGCTTTAAATCAGTAAACTTATTACACTTTATATGATATTTTATTCAAAATGTTTTTATGTTATGTATGGTTAAAACTTTATTATTGTTTTATTTGTGTTTGGATAAAAACTTTGTTATGTTTGACATTATTCGTTGGGTATGATATTTAGGTATGGCTATGATGAATTTTTGTTAAATTGCTATGTTAATTAAAAAGTGTTACGATAGTATATCGTTGTTCTGTAGATAATTTAGATAAGGTATGTGATAATTTTTGTTAAATATCACTGTTCAAGTAAAATAACGTTAATCATTTAGACGATGGGCTTGGGAAAAAGTTGAAACGGTTAAATTTGTATGCATTGTTAGTTACTTACCGATATTAGTGCGGGACTTTGTTAATGTAAACAGTTTATTAGTGCGTTAGCTGTGTGGTTTGTTGTTGTACACTATTTTCTTAGCTCGGGTTATGCTATTTTAGCTTTATGTGGAAACTTATTACGTTAGCGTATATCGTTGATCAGTATGATTAGGTAAGGTTATGTGGAATTTTTGTTAAATATTACGCAGTAATAATGTAAATTACATTATTTGACATATCCTTGAGAAAGTATGAGTAGGTTACGATTTGTATGCAATGCTGTTAGTTACTCACTGTTGTTAAGTGTGAAACAAGAAAAGTGAAAAACAAGAATCAGTATTGCGTAATGTTCGAAAAGTGGGAGGAGTTTTGAAATTCTCGAATTGTATCTGATAACTCTAGTGAAAACAGGAACTCAAATAAATATTGTGAACGAATGCCGTAAGTCATAGATAATAAAATACAATAGTATGATCTGATTTTCATGTTTAAACAAAGTTGTATATCATGTTGAAAAGACTTTTTAACCGTTATGGTTCTTCGTGTGTTATATACTTGTTTACGCTCTTATGTGGTTGAAAGAAGAACCATTTAAACCTGTTAAGGATTGTTTAGTAACAATTTCTTACAGGTAGGACATTTTTCGGCTGTGCTGGGACGATGACATCGCCACGCAGCTCTACGCTTGTTGTCTTGATATTTTACGAGGCTGGGTGTTAAGTTGGAAATTTTGTTAAAGTGTGACAGTATATTCATAGTATTGTTGTTGTTGGTTTGCCTTTTCTTATGTGTGAATTATTAGGTTTCTTTGGAAAATTTAGTAGATATATTGGTTATTTTAGTCTAGATTTTAGAATCAGTATGATAATTAGCAATTATGATAAAATAAATTTGTTAAAGTCACCATGCTAGTGTAAAATTAACCATTGTTTTTGTTATGGAGATATGCTTGAGAAGTGTGAATAGGCTACGTTTATGTATGCTATGTTAGTTACTTACGTGTTAAGGTGAAACTTGTTAACGGTAACAGTTTATCAAATGTTAAGGTGTGTTTGTCGTTGTACATGATTTTCTTAGTTCAGATGATCATATGTAAGCTATTATGGAAAACTATTTACGTTAGCCTATATTTCGTTTATGCGGTATGATAAATTGAGACTAGGGTATGATATATTTTTGTTAATAGCTTACCCTATGTTAATCTAAAATTCTTGCTATTGTTTAGAGCTTGAACAAGAAGTGTGAATAGGTTACGTTTGAGGCGCTATGTTAGTTACTTTACTGTGTGTATTTGTGAACTATGTTATTTTTAACCGCTTATGAGGTTTGAATGTTAGTAGTGATCTCTAACTTAGAAAGCGTAAACAGATGTTGTTTTATTATGTAGAAACTTTGTTATTAATGCAGCTTCACACAGTGTATAAATAACTTGTTTTATGTTATGTTCCAAAAGAACACAGTGACTGAATCTATTAGTTCGATGGACATAGATCATTGGAGGGTAGGAGACGATGAGAGAGTAGGGTGGATGGGTTGATTTACTGATTTTGCTTGTACTGTAGAAACACAAAAATTTTACGTGTATAAAAAATAAAAAGAAATAAAATTTTAGTAAACTAAAATGTTTCATCGAAATATCAAAATTCAAGTTTTTTTTATAAAAAACAAAACCAAGTCTTTAAAGAAAAATTAAAAAATAAAAGTTTAGTTGTTATAAAACCAAAGAACTAGCAAAACATAAAAAAATTTTGTTAAAAATTTTGTTATGTTGAACTGTGGCAAACAAGAATAATGTAGCTTAATGTTTTCGAAACGACCAAACAAGAATCATAAGGTGTTGCTAGGTTTCGAAACGAACCTAACAAGAATCATAGGTATTGTGGTAAAGTTTCGAAAAGTGGGCGGATTTGAACAATTTTCTCACTCTTATTTGATAAACTCAGTGGAACAGGACCACATCAAGCTCGTACATGTTTTCGTGATTGCTATGTTACTTAGTGTGTTAAAGTATAGAACTTTGTATGTTAGCCCATTTACTTCGATCATAAGTTGTTACTAGGTTTGTCATTGTGCGTATAATCCTAGTTCAGAATGATATGTAGCGTTATTGATGTGAAAACTGTACGGCTATCAACATATTATGTTACTGGAATGTATGTGCTCAACTCGTGAACATTTTAAAAAGTTTTTGTAAAAAGAATAGTACCATGTTAAGGATATGTGTTGAAAAAACAGTGTATATGTACGCTGTAAGCAGTCAGTTACTTTCTGTTGGCCAGTAAGATTTTGTTAGGGTTGATGTTCTATAAAATATTCTTGCAACTGCAGGTTATACGTTAGCTGAATTATGTGTCAACTCGTTATTTATGTTTGTTTATGTACAAGATTACTTATTATTTATATACACTACGTATACAACTTTTGCTATAACAAATAATTTAATAAGCTGTAAAATTTAAAGTTTTTTTCAAACAAAAGCGAAAGAAAAAAAATATTTCCGTATGCTATAATAATGCAAGAGTTTTAAAGAAATAAGTTAAATATAAAGTTTTAAACAAAAGAAAAAAGATGTAAAGGCAGTCTTATTTTGCCTAGTTACTTACTGTGTTAAGTATGGAACTTTGTAATGTTAGCTGTTATTCGTGTTTAAGGTATGTAGGTTGATGTTATACATTATACTAGTTCGAGGTATGTTATGTTAGCTTTATTGATGCGAAACTTTGTTACGTCAAAATATATTCGAGGGTTAGTATAAGAAGAAATTTTATATGCTAGTTAATCCAAAGTGATTACCAAATATGATGAGTCAACAGATAATAGATAATTGACAATACCAAAAGATCAGGTTGGGGCACGTAGAGGGTGGAGGGTGGTTTGATTTACTGATTCAGTGTATTTACGGTTTTGGTATTGTTAAAACAATTTTTCGTTATATACTTGAAAATGTAAAATTTTTAGTAAAAACAAAAAGTTTAAGAAATTAAATAAAAAAAACTAAAAGTCTTTTAAAAACAAAACAGTTTTAAAGAAATAAAAATAAAAATAAACAAAAGTTTAAAAACAAAAAGTTAAATTAAAATGTAAAAAAAATAAAAGTTTGGAAAACAAAAATTTAACGAAAAAAAATTAAAAATACAGTTTAAAAACACAAGTTTTAAAGAAATAATTAAAAATAACAAAGACATCGCTATATCTGGATCGTGTAAATGAATATTTCCTACACTCGTAACTGTCGTTCTGTAGCGTGGTAGCTGTCTTACGTTGAAGTATGAAACTTGTAATAGTAGCATTATTCTTGCTTAAGCGTGTTAGGTTTCGTTTATTGTATTCTTTGTAAGACTATGATATGTTAGCTTTGTTAAGCAAAAAACTTTGTTACGTTATAATTCGTTATCAGTCATGAAATAGGTACGGTGATGATAAATATTACGTGTTAATACGAAATAGGTAATATATGTTAAGATAGTTTGAAACGTATGAATAGGGTTACTTTTGTATGCAACGGTAGTTTCTTTCCTGTTGTTAAGTATTGTTAATGTTAGCGAATTAATCATGCATAAGGTATGTATGATGATGTTATCATAGTTTGTAATCGGTATGAATTGTTAGCTATTGATGGAAATTTGTGCGGCTAGCGTATTCGTGGCAGTTGATAATACAGATATGTGATAAATTTTTAATGTACTCAATGTTCGTGCAATAAGAAGATATGTTAGTGTGAAAGTTGATAAGTTGACGTATTGTATGCAGTAGTTACTTACAGTTTAATGGAACTTTTGTTATGTGAAATGCTATTCGTGGTATAAAGATATTGGATAGTGATTTACTTATCGTTCATGATGATCTAGTTGTTTATAATATGAAAACTTGTTAGCAGCCAAATTACATTGATTAGATGAATACTACACAAGGTTCGATAATTTTGTTAAATGTTATATGTAATGTAAAAATGATGATATGTTGAAAAGCGTAAGTATGTGTTACGTCTGCGCTCAATTATAGTCTACTGTGTTAAGTAGGAAATTTGTAATGGTTAATGTGTAAGTAGAAACTTGTTATGTTAAGTTGATCGTATTACGCTGATTGGTTTGAGAGTACTATATTCTTGTTCAGGGATGCATTGCTTTATGATGTGAAACTTGTTACGTTAGCATATAGATCATGTCAGTAATAAATAGATAAGGAAGTTAAAATTTGTGTAAATATTACATTTATGTAATGGTCCGATTGGGGTAAGAGGGTTTGGATTTACTGATTACAGTTGAGGATGTAAGAACCATTCTGTAGCTAATATGAAAGCGTAAAATTTTAGTAAAACACATTTGGTTTCACTTATATCGATGAGTAAAAACCATGAATTATGTACTTCCTCTCATCCCCTACCCATACCACCATTACCTATACCCCCACCCTTTTAAACCTCTCATATGGCACACTTTGGCATCGAACCCAAATGTATGACAAAATAGTTCTAAATATTTTGA
>JABUQX010132008.1:0-10889 GCA_015478945.1 Trachelipus rathkii
CTATCATTCATTTACTCTTAACCCGACAATGGTAAAACAAATTAAATATTATTTACAGTTGATGAGGTAACGATAAAGTCGATATGGCTGACGAGAGGCGTCGAAACGACTTACGTTATCCTTCAGAACGAATTTAATGGTAGCACAAAAATGTTTCACTTACATAAATGAAACTGAAATCGGTATAGCTACTTGGAGCGATGAGTTAAAATTTCATCTTATATTTCTTACATGTCGATTCAATAAAAGTTCTTAAATTATCGGACATAACTTTGTATTTCAGATACTTTCCTTCCTTTTCTTAACAATCAGCATATCAAATATAAGGTAATCATCCAAAGTCATAGAATGCGTTACTAGCCACAACTTTTTAACAGTGAAAATACAAAGATCATTTTGTAGGTGGCATGGATAAGAAAAAGTGTTTAATGTTAACTGATAAAAACCATTTAGACAATTTTTTTTGGTCTCATCCGGTGGTCTACCAAATTTCACCGGAATTGGGGCAAAAACCGGAATCCATGCCAAATCAAAGACCAACGTGCCCCGATACATGGCATGTGAAAGTGTGAATGAAAGTCGAAAGTAGTTGAAAAAATAGAGATGTGCATAGAGAAAGGATGATTGTGTAGAAAGCATTGTACATTGTAATAGGGATAGCTGAAGAATGCAACAGTTCGACGGCTAGAGAGCGGAAAAAATTATTGAGAGTTGGAGTTAACCAGTGAAAAAGCTTTTGAATGCACCTCATCAAGAAGAGCAGTAAATGTGGAACTACCTCGAGATGTTACGTATATTACATGCAAGGGCAAACAACGGCCCTATTCAGAGCAACAACTGGGGTGGTTAGTAGTAGTAGTTCTGAAGGGTGCTCAGAGCATACCACCTCTGAAAACTCTTAAAAAGAAAAATGTTACTTTCCAATTAAGATCACAAAAAAAAACACCAATAATATTAATGATATAAAAAGGTTGGAATTTTCGAAGATGATGTAGTTGTGTGTAAGATTAGAGTAAATTTTTGTTTTGAGGCATTAAAAAAGGTTTTCTATACTTCAACTAGAGATGTGAGAAAGATCATAGGTCACTTACTTCAGGGCCACCCTACTAGGATCAACGGTTTACTGGGACGTTTTTCAAACTGGAATGAGTAATGAAGGGTTGTCATAAGGGTGGATAGGAGACTAGTTGATAGAGGTCATTAATGAAAAATAGAAAAAAAAATAAGTTTGGGAGAGTACAGAAACTTTGAGGACCACCACCATGAATAGATTTAATGGTTGAATATTAGCCATTTACACAACAGCTGCTATAGAACGGCCTTAAAGATAATCTGAGAGAAGGTAGATATAAAAAGAGGGAAGTTTGGAAATGAAAAAGGCGTTTCCCAACTCTATCGAATACCTTCGACATGTTTAACGCCAGAGTAAAAGATTCACCCGAAATGCCGAATAGCAGAGGACCAAGAATCCGATAGAGAAAGATCGTTAAAGCGTTGCTTACGAAAGCTATTCTGGCGATGATAAGACATGATTAGAAGTATTGAGGGGTTTCCAAATCTTTCCCGTTGAGGATAGATTCGAAAACTTTTAAAAGAATGAAGGTTAAAACGATAGGAGGATATACAGAGGGTTGAGAGGGTCCCTTTTCTTCGGCACAGGTTTAATGACCGCGATACAGCAGGTATAGAAGGTCGAAGTGAAGAGACAAACTAAACACTTTATCAAGTTAGGGTGCAAACTTGAGAGCACAAGTTTTAAGAACGACAGGGGGTATACCATCAGGACCATACTCTTTAATGTTTAACAGCTTAGAGCAGAAAGATCTTTAGAAGGAATTACAGTATTAGGCGTTAATGATTTTGAGGAATAACTCTAGAATCATCCAGTGGAATTAGAGGCAAAAATTTGAGCGAATAGTTCAGCCTTAGCAGAAGTCAAAATGGCAGTTATCATCGGAGAAAATTGGAAGAAGCTAAGTTAGAATAGACTATTTTTTTTATTGGTAAAATGCCAGAAAAAGCGTAAGGAAAAGGAACCAGAAAGCTGCATTTTCTACGTGAAAAAAAAGTTTTGTTTTACGGAGTATAAATTTTATACGATTCGAAGATGAAATAGAAGTTGCACGAATTCCTGCAGTTTGACGACGACGGGAATTGCTGAAGACAGTATCCCTGTTGACTAATTGCACAAGAACAAGCTTAGTTAAACCAAGGTTATTAATTCCAGTTGAAGGAAAATAATAAGTATGGAATGCACGCATCCGTGCCAAAGAAAACCGGCTAGTTATGCGGTCAAAAACTCCAACGGATTCCTACCACCGAAGCAGTAATCGTTGCATGGAAAATCAAAGTATACTCTTACATGTTTACAGCACCGAAGTGCTAATAAGTTTCCTCTCGGTAGGTGGTGTTCCTGCTGAAGAGATAGAAGAAGATAAAGATATATTGAGATAAGGTGATCGGAGGAGCGCGGAGGAAGAAATCGTTTGACAATAAAAAAGATTGGGAGTTGAGAAAAAGCCTACCATGTTGGGCTCATCTTCATGATGGTCAGGGATACGAGTAGGGAGCTTCAACTGCTCGAGTTTATTCAGGTTAGAAATACGGGAGGCAAATTCACCAGTTGTATCTCGAGAATTAAGACTATTTAAAGTCATTATCGATGATGAACATTAAAATTACCAAGAATGATGATATAAGAAAAAAAAAAAAAGAGAGAGAGAGAGAGAGATTTAGGCTAGTCAATTGAGTTAAGAGACATATACAAAAAGATACGAATTTAGTAATACATTGGCAAGATAACCCGAGCCATAAGGTTGAAAATTCGAAAGAGACAAACACAACCTTTGACTGAAAATAGTAACAGTAAGAGAGAACGGAATAGGGTTTAGGGTTCGCCCAAGCAAGCTATAGTAGTGTTGCCAATTTTAATGTTTTAAAAAGTGTTGTTGAATTTGTAGCTTCTGAATAAAGGAGAGTTGTCTAATGAGTAGGAAGGATATAAAAATGAGCGCGAAAAAGGGAGGCGAACCATTGGGCAGCGGAGTACAATGGATTATACCTTAATCCATAGATGCCCAATGGGGGGGTACTCTCATCGCTTCGGATGCGCTGCGTCCTCCCCCTATAGAAGTAGATGACAAGTGAAGGAACTTTCAAGTTAAATCTTTTATACGGAAATTAACAAGGAATTAAATAAAAAAAAATTAGGCCAAACAGGAATTTTTCTGTAACAGGGAATTAAGGTTTAGTAACAATTTTCCAAGGCGTAAGACAATAAAAATAAAAATACATGGTTTTCCTTATCAAAATGAGTGTACAATTGGTAGTTATATGAGTTACTGCGATGTAGCTCATAATTCGGCATTCGGTTGGGTTGAGAAACATTATATAAATAAATAATGTTCTCAAATAGTCGTGTGATATACAGACTTAGATTTATTTTTATTATTAATAGAGGAGTAACAAGAAAATATAGCTTCCATGGGTGCCTACAGAATAATATATAGGTATATGGCAGAAATAAATGTAAATAATAATATAAAAAAGATGTTGAGGAAGTTGGGAATCAAGTCAATAGCTTTGAAGGTAGATATATATAGATATTAGAGTAGAAATTATGATTAGCCTGTAATTTGATATGGTAGTTTTCCGAGAAAGAAGGAAACTATGTTATGAAGAAATGAAATAATTATATGGGTATTAAAATATAATAAATTTTTGCTAATCGATATGAAGAACTTATTCGCATCCAAAACATTCTTTATTTTAACCTTTCTTACTGACATACCCGACTAATAGATATACTTCAAGGTAGACTTTATTAAAATGCTTGCCTGAACATGTTATATGACGTCTTGTAGTGTACTTCATTTGCCATTTAAATTATATCCACAAAACAAATAGCACACACGTTGTTCTCATGCTATACAGAGAGTTACGGTGTGGAAATTTGTTACTAGAATTATAGTTTGCCCGAGTTTTTGCGTAAAAGAAGCAAATACACATACAATCTATGTCCACAAAGAAAAATACTAAAAACATAACTTGGAGCAATAATTTGTGGTGTTACTTTCAGTTATATATTATACAATGTTAATAGGTTTCTACGTAGTAGCCTATTTGCTTTGTTGTAATTCTTCAATCCTTTAGAAAAATAAGCAAACTAAATATGTTGTATCGGTAAAACATAAGCGGATAAACATAAGGTCTAATCAAAAGAAAAACTCTCTATGTTTCTTGCGTTCAAGGTTCCTTCTCTCAATCTTAAAAATAATAATAATAATAATAATAATAATAATAATATTAATAATAACTGTGGGAAACAAAATTTTTGTTGCATTGCTACCAGTAACCGCACTATCCATATTTGGGTACAAGGATTTCAAATTTGTAGTTAGTTTCACCCTGTAAGCAACAATTATTGTTCAATTCAAGATATTTATTTTCCGCCATTGTGTAAAATTGTCAGAACACGATTCAGCATTATAGAGTTGAATGCCATGTTGGATACCATCCCGACGAAGATATACTTCAAGTATTCAATAAAAGTTGTAGGTGCATAAAGTATGAATAACGGTTCGACACTAGAAGAAATACAACATAATACAATATGTGTTTAAATGTAAGGCTTTTTCCTTGAAAATAGCATGTACACCTATTGGTAGTGCAAAAAATATTTATATGGATGGCATGCAAAGTTCAAATATTTACTATTCAGGCAAGAACTTTTTCTTGCAGTTCTTGCGTGTGTGAACTTCCTCAGGGAAATTTCGCTTGAGGCTCCAGCAGTAGTCTGCCATCGTATTTGTTCCATTGGCCTTTATAGTTTTTTTTCCATTGTCTTCAGTCTTGATTTAGGCTCTTACCCTGTCTATCACTTACAGCCCTAAGGTTTTATGGGAATTAATGAAGGTGACTGTACAAGAAATGGATCTTTACACCCGAATTGCACCCAAGATTTTTATGTTCTCGCAAATGCATCGAGTAACCAACAGGAATCGCTCCATAAACATTCCAGTTATGCAAGAGAACACATTTGAGACTGCGCTTATAGAGCTATCGAGAAACAATCGTCATTCTGCTGGACTATGCAAGGCACAACCTAATTCGCTGAGAAGACCTGAGATATCATGGTAATAAACAAAATACTATCCCTCTGAAATGTTGTCCACCAAATTCAGGTCCCGCTTGCTTTTGATGAGCGGTGCAATATGTTTTTTTCTTGCAGCCTGAAGGCTAACAACTCAGCTGCCTTCTTGGAGAAGGCCAAGTCACGCCATTTAATAATTTCAGTTGACAAACAAGTGGAGGGACAGACTATGAGTCTTCGGATTCTACAGTCATATTTTTCATGTAACTTAACACAACTCTTGTCATCTTTTCCTCACCAGGTTCACTAACTTCAACTTAGTAGATGCAAAACCATTATTAATAACTAATACTAAATACTGTGATAGTAGAGCCAATATCATTTTTCCTTGCCAAGACCCTTCGTATTAACCTTACAAAAATAACAGTCACTTGTATGATCATTGGGTTCTCTTAACTATGGACACCCGAAAACCCAAAACGTCATGCCATGTCACGAAGCATTTCCTCACAATTATGACAAAATAATGTTAATCCCATATCTCATCTTGGTCACCAAGGGGGAACTTCAAAATAGGTTTTATAAGCACGCCTCACATATGTTGTTTTCCTTCTTTTGATAATGGCGTCAGCCAAATATATAACAGAAGGCATCTTGATTGACATGGCATGTCTACTTGAGAAGATGCTACATTACTGATCTGCAAAAGGGAAAAGGAAAGGCGACGTTTGCTATTCACTTCAAAGTTTAGGCCTACACAAAATTACAAAGTTATCAAAAAGTGATGCATGGGGTAGATCTAAACACCGTTGCCACCTAATTTACAACCCCTTATAATAAAGATGTGCAATGATGATAGGAGAACCTAGCTTCGTTATCCATCTATCTCCAGGGCAAATATCAAGAAGTTTCCTTTCAAGTATCAAAAGTTGTTTCAATTTGAACAATAACAATAACATTTACAAAAAATTGAACTGGATTACGAAATCAACGTCTAAATTTACCAGAAGGGAAACAAATGAGATAACTCATCTACAGAATAAAGGAATAAAATTTTTGAGGCATCAATAATATTGATAATTCTTATTAAAAAATATTAATAATTATAATAATATAATGACAGCATAATAATAATAATAATAATAATAATAATAATAATAATAATAATAATAATAATAATAATAATAATAATAATAATATTAATAATACAAATAATATTAATAATAATATAAATTATACAAATAATAATAATAATATATCCTATCATCATATATCTACGTCATCATTATTATTATTGGCCCAGCCAAGGAGCCAGTTAGCCATTGCCAGCCAGCCAGCCAGCCAGCCAATAGCCAGCCAACAACCATTAACCAGCCAGCCAGCCAGCAACCAACCAATACTATATATCACTCTTAACCAGCCAACCAGCCAGCCAGCCAGCCCAGTTAACCACATGTATCTACTATTATTATAATTGTGTGTAGAAAAATAACTATTATTTAAATTAAAAAAAAAAAAAAATTAAAAAGAATTATGCAGATAAGCTTATATTTTCTTTCATAAAATTCGAAAATGAGAAATATGAAAATACGAACCTGTATTACAAAAGCTGAATTCCATTGGATCGTCTGGATCTTGAGTTTTAAGACTACAATCTGTTATCACGCCAGCTTCTTCTAATCTATATAAATATACTTTGAATATTAGCAAACAAAAATTTGACAGTGCTTTTAATTAACAGTTATAATGTAACTTATGAAAGATAAAAATTCTTATGTCGTTCTTATTAATATGCACCTATAGTTCAGTACTCTGCTAATCCCTAATAACTCACTGGTCAACAAAGTTTCTCATTTTTCATGTTAAATTGTGTGGTTTTATGATGTGTTTCTTATAGTATTATTATGTCAATTTAGCAATTAGAAGTTTAATAAATTGGCATTTTCAAATACAATAGACTATATAAATTATAAAGGTACCTATATATATATATACTGCTGCTGCAGCAACATAACTATATATATATATGTATAGCATATATATATATGCACCTGCTGTATACATGCCAGCCAGCCACGCCCAGCCAGCCCTTGCCATGCTGCTGCTAGCCTTAGCTGCTGCTGCTGCTATGCTGCTGCTGCTGCTTATGTTACCACCTATATATAACATATTTCTTTATATACACTTTACTCTATATATACAATAGACTATATAAATTATAAAGGTACCTATAAAGTGAACCAACAAAAATGCATTATTAGTCGACTTCCAGTAACTTTTCACTACTCGGACCCTCTTCTCTCTCTCTCTCTCTCTCTATATATATATATATATATATATATATATATATATATATAATATATATAACCCTATATATATATATATATACTATACTATATGCCTGCTACTGCTAACATGGGTACAATGTAATATATGAAAATAACTTATATATAACTTATATATATATATATATATATATAACATATATATATATATATACTTAACTAAATTAGCAACATATATATATATATACTACTTTTTTGATGTATATGCTCTTCATATCTATATAACTGCTGCTCTGTATATATATAGGTTTAAAAAATAAACTTAAAAGTAGTCTCACCTTATTTATACTTAAAGAATCAAATTGTAACTAAGAGATGCCAAAGGCAACAATATAAACAATTTTATACTTTAAATTCCCACACATAGACAATCTCCGCTATTTCATTCGAGCACGAAGAGTCACCTTTTTTAATTGATTGAAAAATAGCGTTTATTTAATCACGATGATTCTTACACTTGTTGTTTTAATTTTACATAATCTTTTCTCTTTATTATGTAATATTTTCATTTATTTGACCAATTTTCGCAAAAAAATAAGGATTTTTATCTTAACCTTACGAGAAATTTGTATAAGATCGATCGTTTCTAATATTAATACGTGCTAAGCTTAGAAGCTTTAGCACAGTATATGAAGTCTTCCCTACTTATGACCTTATATATATATGCATATATATATGCTATACTCTTGCCTGCTCTACCTCTGCTATATATAGCCTTATATATGCCAACACCAACCTTTGCATATATATATATAACCTTATATAATTAGCGCCCCTTATATGCATATATATACTATATATATATATACTTATAGCACCAATACTGCTGCTGCTCCCTTGCTGCGCCAGCTTTATATATACTTATATATATATATATATATACTATATAAAGTTATATTTGCTTTCAAGCTGATGAAATGGATGTGAGAGAGGTGTGGAGATGAGACACTTCAAAATCTGCATAACCATTGGCTTCAGTAATGTAGAGGTGATAGTGAATATGTGTGTGTGGAGTTTTTGATAAGTTTAAGAAAGATAGGTATTTGGGGATGAAGAATCATTAGTAAGGAGAGAGGCATGGGTAGAATGAAAAGTTGAAGAATGAAATGCTAAATCTGCAGGTATAGATGAAAAATTACTGAGGTGAAATGGTCCAACGGAGAGATGGTGGGGGTGAGTGGATTTAGAAGTTGTTTTAATGGAGGGCATAGTTCTGAGGGATTGGAGAGCAGAATTAGTAATAGTACCCTTATATAAGGGAGTGCAAAGGGAAAAAAAGAATAACTGTAGGGGTATAGGGAGTGGTTGTACTGAGTGTTGTAGGGGAAGATAGGTGCTGTACAGTACATTTTGGTCGAAAAAGAGGTATAGAGGCTGAGGACTGATTATTGAAACAAGGTGCGTTTAAAAGTGGTAGAGGGTGTGTGGATCAAATCTTTTACATTGAAGCTAATGATTGAGAAAATGAGAAGAAGAATAAATTGTATTTAGGTTTTATGGATCTGTAACAGGCGTATGATGGGACTAATAGAGAAGCTCCAACCATGGCAGGAGTGTTGGTGGTAAAGCTTCTGAATGGAGATGAAATGTATGACGATGAGCCCTGAAGCGTGTGTAAGAAATAAATGGAGTTGAAAGTGATTGGTTGCAATATTAATAACGGAGTGAGGCAGCGATGTGCTGCTATCATATCACTTGGTGGTTTTCAATTTATGTATTGAATAGAGGCTGTGTGAAAAGAACTTAGAAGGTGGGAACGTAGGGAAGGTGTTAGAATGATGAAGAGTGGAAGGATGTGGAGGGGTGCCCTAGCTATTATAATACAATGAATTGGTTTAATTAATGGCGAATTGCAGAGAGTTTGAAGGATTAAATTGAGTTGGCAGGGTGTGTAAAAAAGGGGTTTGAAAGTAGAAATAGTAGATAAGAGGCCAAAGTTATAGTTTGTGGTGAGGACGGTCACCTCGGTGTGAAGTTATGTTGGATGGTGAGGAACTGGAATAAGTGTCTGGTTAGAAATATTAAGGATATATATTGGTTGGAAGAACGGATGATGCAAGAATTATTGGCCCAGCTAAGTTGTGTGAAAGGTAGGAAGGTGTTTCGGAGCTGTCTAAATATTTGGTGGATGTAAGGGACTGAGTCTCAGTGTGTTTTTGGGCTCATGGGATATATAAAGGACTAAGTCTTGGGATTAATGTATAGTAGTGAACTATGATCTGGAATAAGTAAGATCTAAAAAGTACAATGTGTTCAGATATGGGGACAATCTTAAGGGCGTGCAAGTTGTGAGAAAGAACTGATAAAATGAGGAATGAAGGCATTAGGGAGTTGTATGGTGTGAGAAGAAAAAGAGTAAATGAGAGAATAGTGAGAGTACATGAGAATGGTTTTGGCCATGTGGAAAGGATGGATGATTGTCGGTTGATTAAGCGGATGTATAGTGGTGTGTGTGTGCTAGGAATTGACCGCCTGAGAGAACGAAAGAAAAAAATAATGATTGAGTCAGCAAAGGAATGCCTGGATTAGAGGAATGTGAATTTGGCAGGTTGGCAGAGAGAGAGGCAAGAAGAAAGGTGCATAATGGGAGTGTATGGCGGAGTTTTGTGAGGGGGGCATGGCTGTTGTGGCCCACTGGGCCAAGGGATGAACCCTACATTGACGAAGCCATAGTGAGGGTCTGTCGCGGTCCCGTGAAGCTCTAGGAAGGATTATTTTTTTTTTTTGTCTGCGACAGAGTTTTAACTAAAAGGTATAAAGGGGGGACGGTAAGGATGGGCTTTCTTTTCTACGTGGATTGCGTCATATTCTTCTACTACTTTTTCTGTTTCCGAGGTATTATGGCACCTTAGCCACAATCTTTGAGGAAAGAAGGAAGATTGGATATAGTATTGACGTGATATATATATATATATATATATATATATATATATATACTACCCATATATATATATATATATATATAACCTTATATATATATATAACCTTGCTGCTGCTATATCTTTATATAGTATATAACATATATATATATAGCACCTGCTGCCTTATTTTTAATCTTCTCTCTTACCTTAACTATATATATATATATAGATGAATTAAAGCTTGAACGCTTTATAATAGTTACTCTGCAAATGACCTTTAGGAAATGGACTAAAAGGTATTATTTTCTTTCTAAATTTTAAAAAATAGTGTACTAATTATTTAGTCTTTTCACAACGAGGCCACTGTCCGGTGTGTTATATATGAACAGCTACAGAGTAAATAATTATTATAAAAAATCTAAAAAATCAAGTAACTTTTATTCAGAATTCAATCAATTTTTAAAATAGATTGGAGTTTAGATGTTGTTTTAAGATGAAGGATCAATTAGAATCGTTTTTGTATCAGTTAAAGTTTTTGTGTTGTTTATACAGAAAGATTCGGTGAGTTTTCTAAGGTGTAGGTGTTCTATG
>JABUQX010132009.1:0-14239 GCA_015478945.1 Trachelipus rathkii
GAGAAGAACAATGCAATTTTTCAGTCCGTGCCTTTTTTCTTGGTTGAGAGTCTGTTTCCTCTTTTCAACATATATATATTAGCCGCCAGCATTGCTAATTACTCTCTCACTTGGATACACTAGTTCTCTTGGACAAGGCCAAGTATCTTCTGTACTAATTTACTTAAGCGTGGTGTAACATTTTGCAATAACTTTCCATCCAACTGACTAGGTATATCATCTTGTAATCTTCTACTCGTTTTTCTGTGATAGTTTTCAAGCCTTTGGCACACAACCTTCTTGCTAATGCCGGTCGCGTATTCTTCAAGTCATGAACTGGCTGTAGAATTCCTTTCTTCCATTAAATTCTGTACTGATGAGTTTGACTTACTTCTAGGGAGGTTTGGTTCTGTTTGATTGTCCGTTCTTTTTTTTTTCCTCCTTTTAAATGGGTGACGAATAATATATAATAGACTGTTCGTATTGAAGTTTTTCAATTGCAACTCAAAGTGACGATTTAACAAGATGAAATATTTTGGCATGAAAAAATTGCCTTTATAACGGGGATCTAAGTAAGCTTGCAATAGTAAATGAAGGTCTATTAATTTTCCCACAGTAACTCAAACGCCGTGTACGCTCTAATTCTTATTCATCTTTTCATGTCTTTGTGTAAACCTCATCTATTTTCCGTTTGATGGATGGTTTCAAAATGCTTTCCTTAACGTTTAGATTAATCGCTATTACATCGGGAGACAGAACACGCTGGTAGAAGCGATGTTTTTTTGGCATCCTAATCTTCATGTGACTCTGTTGTTTGATTCACATATTTATTAAATATAACTTCCATGCTGGTGGAAGATCATGACGTTAGTTCATTACACAGTTGAGCTCGAGTCCATATCCCTCGCTCATTTAAAAGTTTGCCTTCAGGATTTTTTTATAAATTCTTTTATTCAACAAAGTCTCTGCCCACAAATGAAATACCGCGCAATCTCCGCAGGGCAAAAAGCGCGGAGCGGATCCGCCGGATCGCGGATCTTTAGATAATGTTGCGGATGCTCGGATGTTTACCTGCGTCACTAATAATATTATATATCTATATATATATATAGTATATATATATATATATATTATATATTAATATATATATATATATATATATAATATATATAGTAAGTAATATATATTTTAAGTGTTATAGAATTTCCTACTTTTTTAAGATTCACTGATATTTGACATTAATTCTATCATAGCCATTTTCATCATATTGATTTTAATTTTACCCTTGTTTTTATTTTTTATAGTTTTTGACAAATTGCTTTTTCAATACTAGATTACTCAGATATTATATAGGCTAGTATATATATAATATACGTATATATATGTAATATATATTATATATTGTAGAGTATATATATAGTATATAGTACTATTATATCCTATATACTATAAGTAGTATAATGATATATATATATAAATATATAGTATATATATATATATAATATACTATATATATTATACTATATAATATAAACTATATAATGATATATATATCTATATATAGTTATAATAGTATATATATATAGATTAACAGTATAATAATAATATATATATATAATATAATATATATTATAAATATATTATATATAACCCTATATTATATATATATATCATATATATGTAAGTATATATATAATATTATATATATCTAATAATATATCTAAATCATATTATATATATATATATATACTATAATATATATATATTATTATATATTATAATATACCCTATCTTAAGTATACTACTATATATATATACTATATATATATATATATAGATAGTATATATATTATATATATAGTATATTAGGTATAGTATATATATAGTATATTATTATTATATACATATATATATAGTATAATATATATATCTATATATATATAATATATATATATATATATATATATCTATGATATAATATAGTATATATATATATATATTAATAATATAATATATTATAGCTATGAATATATAATATAATATATCATATAATAGCTATATATATATCATATATATATAATATATATATATATATATATATATAATATTATATATATATATATATATATATTTCTATATATAACGTATATATATATATATATATATATAATAATATATAATATAGTATTATATATATATAGTATCTTCTTATATATAATATTATATATTATATATATATAATAGTATTATATATTAGTATAATTTAAATAAATTAGTAATATATTTAGATATATATATATATAATATTTATATATATATATATATATATGTATATATTATATATATATATATATATATATATAAATATATATATAATATATATAAATATAATATAATATACTATAGTATATATAGTATAATATATATATATATATGAGTATATATATATAATATATATATATATATTATATATATATATATATATATATATACTATATATATACTATACATATACTATACATATATACACTATATATATTATATATATTATATAAGCCTGTATACGTTCTCTTTTTAATTTAAAAGAATCCATACGATTATTTTTTTTATCGATTATTTTCATCGATTAGCTGCTAATAAGTATCGTTGATATCTATACCAGAAATGAAAAAGAATTGCGTGACGATATTTTCGTTTATGAGTCCTCATTTATTTTCTTATCAATTTGCACAATTTTAAAAGAGAGAGAAAAAAAATAATAATTGAGGTTTCCATTTTCAAGTATATCATTAGCTTTGAGAATTTATTTTGTTAAAATATTCATAAAAGGCTGACACACATACTATGTTTGCCGAACGTTTTCACACAAACGAGCAGTCAGTTATGGCATGTGTGGATGGGTCATTTTTGGCGAATATATTCTATTCAGGTTTGGTGTGCCACATTCACGAATGTACATTATTTGGGCTTGGTATGCCAAATATACAAATGTTTGTTATTCGGGCTTGGTGTACCATATACATGAATGTTTTCCATCGTTTGGCATTCAAATGAGATTATCAATGTACAGATTCGTCTTAAAATGGTCGTTAAAAATGTTCAGAGAACTTTGCATGTGGAGCTGCTTATTACACCAGTATTGCCAATTTAGTGTTGTTCTTGTTAATACAGTGTCAAGAAATATGCACAAAACGCACTAAGTTATTATGTTTGTTAACTTTTAGCTATTTTTAGTGCTTATTTGGACCAAATCTGGGCTTTTAACGCTTATTTGCATCAAATTTGTAGTACATTTTGACACTTTTTGCATAAAATCTGGACCTTTTAACTCTTTTTCCATCAAATCTGGACTTTTTAACCCTTTTTGTAGCAAATCTGGACCGTTTAATTATTTTTAGGTTCAGTTGAATAAGTTCTTTTTTCTTTTTTCCAGAGTCCCTAGAATGTTTACGTGCTTTTGTTCTAAAATCTACATTTTTAACGCTTTCTGTGGCATCAAAATAAACCGACCTTTTTAACTATTTAGCATCAAATCTGAAACATGTTTTAAAACGCTTATATTCTCTACAGCTCAAACCTGGGGGGTTAGCATCTTTTTTTTTATATGAAAACCGTCCTTTTTCCTAAACGCTTTTTTTTTTACACTCCCTTAAATCTGGTGCCTATCAAACATGAAGTTGGCAAACTGCTTGACGTACATCTTATTGATAATGAAAAGACCAAACGGATGTTGAAGTGCAATTTTCGTGTAAGGTCGATTCTTATGACTATTAATATTAACTTTTGGTCAACATCGTTATTCTCGAATTTTTTAACACCTAATTTTCGTTCATTCAAGGACATGATATATATATATATATACATATATTATATGTATATATATATATATATATATATATAATAGTATATATTATATATATATTATATATATATATATATATAGTTATACTATATTAGCTATATTATATATATATATATATATATAGTATATATAATATTATACTTATATAGTATATATATATATATTAAAAGTTTTCCAGAAAAGATAAGCCCTATCTAGAAGGAAACTTCTCTAGGTAAGTGTACCTAGGGCCCCGAAACGAGGCGGTCGAACCCGGGCCCAGTGCTTGCGACCTCCTGTCGTCTAAACGATTTATATATATATTATATAATATATATATATTATATTATTAATATATATATATATATATTATATATATAATAATATATACTATATTACTATATATATATCTATAGTATAATTGTTATATAGATAATACAAGAATAATTATAGCATATATTTATATATCGACGATGGATTATTTCGAGACAGTCTGAAACATATGAAGATTTCTTTTCTTCGTCATAGTTGCTAGGGCGATAGGGCAACAACCCGTCCTGTTTACAGTTTTGCTTGTGAAGAACCCTGGACCAGCACTAGAATCTGATGCCGCCTAGAAAACACGATCTCTAGAGAGAGCTCTGAGAAAACAAATTTTGAGGCAAATGGAAGAAGATGCTAGTTTCACTGAAAGGGTAAAACCCTACCCGAGTGTATAACTAAAGGACTAGCATCGGAAACCATTACGCCGAGAAATAGTTTTCTGGAATTCTCTAGGACTAAGAGTTTCTGGGCCAGAAGGAAGAAAATGCTGATCAAGTGGGACAGGGCGACAAGCCTACGATGGGAGATGATAAAGATAAATATATAATATAAGATATATATATATGTTATATATATATAATATATATATATATATATATAATATATATATATATATATATATATATATATATATATATATATTATATATATATATATATATAAACCCAAAAAAACAGAGACAAAAAACAAAGTCATAGGTTTATTATATCCAAATTAGATGTCTATCAGCACAGATATATTACGGAAGTTAACCAAGACTCATCTTCAGAGACTGAAATAACACATATGCGCATATTAATTAAGATGGGAAATAACTTTTAAAATATCACAAGATAAATAAATACAATAAACAAAAAAAGGACAAAAATAATAATTAAATAAAAAAGTAAATAAAAACATAAAAATAATTAGAATTAATTATCTTCCGTTACATTTAACGTAAAATATAGTCCGCTAACGCAAAAAATCATAAATAAATAAACTTAAAATCAAAATAATCAAAAAAAATAATAATTAGGATAAAAATAAAAATATAAATTAAAAAAAAAAAAGAAATAAAAATGAAAGTGAATAAATTTTTATTGAAAGATAAATAAATAAATTAATAAAACGTTCTAATATAAATAGATGACAAACAAAATAATAACAATAAAATGATATAATACTAATATATATATATATATTATATATATATATTATTTAATATATAATTATATATATATATATATATATAGTATTATATATAATATATATATATATATCTATATAGTATATATTAATACATAAGTGGGCCGGCGGTTATGGGGGGGGGCAAGGTAGGCGCCATGGCCCCCTCTAGATTTTTCATCCTCACAAGAACTTCCACATAAACGAATTTTTTTAAGGAAATAAAAAATATTAATATATTATATATTATATATGTATATTTATATATAATAATATATATATATAGTAGTATATATAGTATATATAAGTATATATATATAATTATATATATATATATATATGTATGAAAAGCCAATTTATTTTTTATCTAGAGATACTTTGTGGCTGAAAATGTAGGAGAGGGCCACTTGTACTTTCGCCTATGTAGACCCCCATTCATACATTCGTTGTTGCCCCAATCCGAAAAATCGTCACACGTTTTGGAATTTTTTTTTGGCTTGGTAATGCTAATTTTTTTTAACAAGATATTAATACTTTAGATGCATAGAATAGCTTTTTTTGCTTATCATCAAAACAGGAATTGTATGGGGTAAAAAAGAATATTACAACTGTTTGATGAGACAGAAAAGTTGGCAATAGGCGTGAGAAGCGAGGTAACTGCTTGTGTACTTGAGAAGCTGAACGAAGTAGCGGGGGTGGGTAAAAATATTATCATTATTATTGTCTTACAAAGTATCTCTTAAGTCTTAAATATGGACAGGTTTATAATTAAAAGGCCTAGGATTGATAACAGTAATTCACTTGTGATTGAACAAACTACGAACACATTTAGTGGTAGTTCTAGTAGATTGTTGATATAATTCAAAGTGGTATTGAGGCGCAATCCTGCCTAATGATCAACTTAAATTTATTATGTTGCTACTTGGAGTATAACGTTAACTAACGAGGAAAATATCCTGGATATTGGAAATTGCATAATTGGAACACATATTAAAGATGGATTAAAGTTTGACTTATTAACGAAACCGCACAAACCACCAATTACGTAAAATTTTAAAGATGCTGAAGAGGAAACGAGGTATTTTCTTTATGAATGACTAGATATGCACAAATTCTTCGGCTACGTATTCTTCAAATATTGAAAGCGACGTTTTGTAGATTGTGGTGTCTTTTTAGTTTAGACCTTCTATCAAAATAGGTATATTTGGCTCATGTAAATTCAGAATGGCATAAAGATGCCTCAGAAGCAGCAAAGAATTTCAAACTAATAATATTAAATAAGCGTGTTATTGTGACTAAGGAACTGCATATTGCTGAGCAATTATTCAAAAAAAAAAAAAAAAAAAAAAAGGCAAAAATTGGTACCTATAATTTCTACCTTAATATTTTGTGGCACCCATGATATCGCTATTCGAGGTAGCACTGCAGATACCGACAATTTTTCCGATTTGCTTAAATTTCAGAGTAGAAGCTGGAGATGTTCTTGTGGAACATTTGAAATCAACGCGGAGGCAAAGGCCCACACATCACATATGATTCAGAATGAACATATTTATTTGCGGAAAGTTGATATGTAATCAAATTGTGAATGAAGTAAACAATTGTTAATATTTTTTTTTCCCTTTTAGCAGACGAGACAGCAAACATATCCGGAACAGAACAGCTATCGATTGGTGCTCGTTTTGTTGATAAGGATCTCGATGTACCTGAAGAATTTCTAGGCTTACTCCTCTTGAAAAACGTGAAGCTGAAGATGTAGCAAGAGCTTTATTGTTCTACTACACGAGATATATACATTTAAATATGAGTAAGCTTGTTGGACTTGAGTTTGATGGGTGCTCCACCGTGGCTGGCAAAGAAAATGGAGTGCCAAATTTTTTTCATTATTGTTCCCATCGTTTAAATTTAGTAATTAATGACCTATATGCTGTTCCAGAATGTCGAAACACTTTTGGAATTGCAAAATAATTTATAAAAAATTTCCGTTTTAGTACGTCACGCAGCAATTTGGCGGCAAATATACCATTATTATGCGAAACGCGATGGTCCTGCCAAGCTAATAAATCAACTTAGGATATTTTTGACCACAATTTTGGCCAAAAAAATTATCCATTAGAAAATCTCACATTCTGATCCATGATGTAACGCAAGCCACACGAACTGCAGCATGTCAGTTTTCATCAGCAGCAGGAAGCCCTACATTTCTCATCTGTTTAATAATCATGACGAAATATAGTTCATATTTGGAGTCTATAGCAATTATTCTTCAAACTAAAGTAATAAATTTGGATGAGGTTCATTGTCACATAGAAAAACTTTCAAATATTTTAAAAACCGATAGAAGTGAAAATAATGCAGTCTCTTTTTAAAGGAATTTTTAAAAAATTTAAGAATTTTTGCGAAGATTTTTCATTACTACATACAGTATCCAAAAGAATCCCAGCCTCAGTGACATCAAAAAGTTCTGCTGAGAATTGCTTCAGAGTTTCACTATTTATACCCTACCTTGATTCTCTCATTTCAACTCTGAGTACCAAATAACGCAATATAACATCTACCTTTCTTTGCTTTTGCACCCAGTTAGAATAAGAAAATTAATCAAATCAGAATATTGAAAAAGAATTGAATTCATTATAGCTGAATATAACATTGATAATCTAATCTAATTGGTGAAGCAGAATCTTGGTTTAATTTCTGGAAGGAATCAGATAAGGAACAAACAGAGAGAAAATGAGTTACAGCACATTACTACAAAATCATTGCACCTTTTCCCCAGCAATTGCACAAGCTATCAAAGTACTTCTCACACTTCCACCAACTACTTGTACAATTGAAAGGTCGTTTAGAACCTCACGACGTGTTAAAACGTGGCTAAGGTCAACTATTTCCAACGAAAGATTAAATGGGCTATGTGCACTAAGAATTCACGAGAGAAAAGTTTCACGTCAAAAACATCAGTTGATAGAAGATGTTATAACTGATTTTGTGAAAGAAAAAAGAATATTAAATTCTTATTTTCAAGCTAAAACGGAAACATTGTTTACAATATAAGACTTCTTACTAGTTATACTCATTTAAATATTGGGCTTATGTGTGGATTTTTATTTTTTATTATTCAAAACTTTGATTACACTATAGTATGAGACAATATATATGTATAGTAATATATTTATATATATATATATATATATATAATATACTAATATATATATACATAGATATATATATTAATATATAATATTATATATATCATATTATATATTATATAATATATACTATATATGTTAATAATAATTATATTGGCCCCCCTAAATCTTTGCTCTAAACCGACGCCCATAAATATATATATCATAATATTGATATAATATATATATATATATAGTATTATAATATATAATTATGATATATATATATTATATATTATATACTTTATATATATATATCATATATTAATATATATAAAATTTGGCCCCCCTAAATTTTGCTCTAACTACGCCCATAATACTATATACTATTATATATATATAATATATATATCTTATTATATATACTATATATATATATATATATAATATATATAATATAATAATATACAATATATTATAATGATATATAGTATATATATATATATATATAAATATGATATATATGGATATCATATATATTGAATGGAGAAGCAGCTTCAGCTATTTCTAGGTTAGTTTCATCAATGAGCCAATATTTCCCCCATTTATATTTATTGATATAGAAGTTTCGACAAATAGACTTGTGTGCGTTTGTACATATTACTATATATGTACTTTGTTGGGAATAAACAAATTAAAAAGGCGAATATTCATTATTTTGAAAATACCGAATGTATAGCCAACTTATTTATAGAAAATTATTAGAGCAAAAGCCCGCAAGAAATAACACAGCGTTTGAAAATAAGTGTGCAAGTCGAATTGCTAAACTACACATCTTAACTTATATAACAATTTGTTTATAACAAAACAAAATAAAACTTTATATAAAAGCTTTTAAATTTTTTTGTAATTACTTTGATGTTTCAAAAATTTATTTCTACACTAAATTTTAAATTTATTTTTTTGCTAAGTATGGGTAACTATTTTAATTTATCATTAAAAAATTATATATATATATATATATATATATATCTTATATATATATATATATAATATATATATATTATATATATATAGTATATATATATATATCTATATAATATATATATAATATATATATAATATATAATATTATACCTGATACGGAGTTGCTAATTGCAACACAGTTCAGTCTGACATTCCTTTTCTTGTTCATTTTTACATGAAGAAACTGGTGTCAGGTTGATATATTGAACTATATATATATATATATAATTATATATATATATATTATATATATGTATAGATATATATATATATAAATATATTATATATATAAATAAATATATATATATAGGATTTTTTTTTTTTTTGAGAGAGAGAGAGAGACGGAGAGAGAGAGAGAGAGAGAGAGAGAGAGAGAGAGAGAGAGAGAGAGAGAGAGAGAGAGAGAAACTGTTTGTTAATCTAGGGCTGGCCGATACACCTGTGTAGTGCGGTGCGGTGCTGTTCGTAGTGAGCTCATTTGTAGGTTGAGCTAGTGGGGTGAGACGAGATGCGGCAAACAATATCAAGCGTTTTGATGCGGTGCGGGTGCGGTGCGGTGGGCGGTAGCGAAAAATGCGGTGTTCTGCACTCTAATTTATGTACGCTTAATCAGTACATACTGAAGACACACACACACAGCACACACACACACACACACATCACACACACACAACACACACACGACACACATTAAGTGCAAATTCAGAAAAAAAAAATTTAGGAAATAGAATTTTTAGTGAAATATGATAAAGATTATTTTCCCCTAAAGGGAATAAAAATAACCCTTAAAAATCTCATGATTTTGATTCAAATTTCGCCTTAAAAAATTTCCCCCCCATTTTTTTTTCCCTTTCCCCCCCCCCCCCATTATTTCGTTGTCCTCTTAAATAAAAAGGAAAACAAAGGAGAATTTCCTCTTTTTATTTCCAGCAATATTTCCTCATCTTTTCTTTTTATTATTTTTCTTCATTTGTTTTTCCCCCAAACTATGAATAATCAATTGGGAGCGAACCATAAACCTGGATTGGACAGGCTAATATATATATATCATATAGTTATATATGATATATAATTATATATATATATATATATATATATGAATATATATATATTATAATATATTATAGTATATATAATTATATATATATAATATATATAGTCCTTGGAAACCTTTCCGATGGGTCCAATAACAGGGCACAATGTCCCTTACTTACGACCCATTTGGGAGTATATATATAATATATATATTGCTATATATACATATACTATATATATATTAGATATATATATATATATATATAGTAATATATAGATATATATATATAGTATATATATATATATATATTATATATATATAATATAGTATAGTATATTTATCATATTTTGTCGGTGTGTGTGTGTGTGTGTGTGTGTGTGTGTGTGTGTGTGTGTGTGTGTGTGTGTGTGTGTGTGCCTCAAGGACAAACACAATGACACTAATTTGCGTCACTTTAAAATTTTCTTTACTTTTTATTTAATATTGCTTTAACTTGTCAGTCACCTGGAATTTATGTGTTACTACTACTACTACTACTATTACATTATTATTATTATTATTATTATTATTCATTATTATTATTAATTATTATTTATTAATTATTATTATTATTTATTTATTATATTAATTATTATTATTATTATTATTATTATTATTATTTGGCACTATAGTTGTAGTTTTATTTGTAGAAGCACGAGAATTTGCTGCTATTAGTATTATTTGGAGCAGCAGTAATAGTACTAGTAGTAGTTTTGTAGCAGTAGTAGTAGAAGTGGTGGTGGTGGTAGTAGTAGTAGTAGTAGTAGTAGTAGTAGCAAGAGATGTTGCTATTAGTATTATTTGAAGTAGTAGTAATATGTCTGAGTAGTAGTATATAGCATAGTAGTTTTGTAGTAGTAGTTTATAGCAGTAGTTTTGTAGTAGTAGAAGTATTGGAAGTAGTAGTAGTAGTAGTAGTAGTAGTAGTAGTAGTAGTAGTAGTAGTAGTTGCAAGAGATGTTACTTGTAATGAAATGTATTGTTAAGGCGAAAATTGAACGAACTTGGAGAAGAGAAGATGCAGGCGGTGTCGATCTTTCCTGAAGTGGTCTCCGAAGAAGGTAAATTAATGAATGGCTTGTCAAGGGTCGTCTCCGGAATTTTTTTTTCCTTTTTTTATCTGTAGGAGGCACTGAAGGAAGGTTTGAATTAAAGGACGTAGACCTCGCCCGGGTCTTGAATGTTTAAAATGGATCGATTGGAAACACAACAGCAAGAGAGAGAGAGAGAGAGAGAGAGAGAGAGAGAGAGAGAGGAGAGAGAGAGAGAGAGAGAGAGAGAAGAGAAAGGGGAGAAAGATAGAGCAGAGAAGAGAGAGAAGAAGAGAGAGAGAGAAAGAGCAGAGTAGAGAGAGAAGAGAGAGAGGAGGGTGCGTGGGTGTATGTGTATGTGTAGATGTGTGTGTGTTTGAGGATGAGAGAGAAG
Organism: Trachelipus rathkii; assembly: GCA_015478945.1. NCBI lineage: Eukaryota > Metazoa > Arthropoda > Malacostraca > Isopoda > Trachelipodidae > Trachelipus > Trachelipus rathkii. Next base: position 11,963 of record JABUQX010132009.1, read on the forward strand.
AGACGCAGTAGAGAGAGAGAGAGAGAAGAGGAGAGAGAGAGAGAGACGAGAGAGACAGACAGACAGAGATGTTGGGTAGTAAGAGAATGAAAGAGATAGAGAGAGTGAAAGAGGGAGAAGAGGGAAAAAGAAGAAGAGAAAGAGTGGAGGAGAGAGAGAGAGAGAGAGAGGAGAGAGGAGGGTGCGTGCGTGTATGTGTATGTGTAGATGTGTGTGTGTTTGAGAGAGAGAGAGAGAGAGACAGACAGACAGAGATGTTAGAGAGAAGGTTGAAGGGTGGATAAGAGATGAAGTGATAGAGAGAAGGTTGAAGGGTGGATAAGAGATGAAGTGATAGAGAGAAGGTTGAAGGGTGGATAAGAGATGAAGTGATAGAGAGAGAGAGAGAGAAGGTGATTAGTGAAAGGAAGAAAAAGAAATGGATATAAGACAGATTTTTTGAGAGGAGAGATAGAGAGTAGACAGACAGACAGACGATGTATCAATATTCAGAATGAAAGAGGAGAGAGAGAGTGAAGACGGCGAAGAGCTCAAAACCAGAATACAGAAAGAAGTGCAATAGGACGGAGAGAGAAGAGAGAGAAGAAGAGAGAGAGTGAGAGCAGGAGAGAGAGAGAGGAGGAGAGAGAGAGAGAGAATTAGGTTAATGCCATTTTTTGGAGCTGAAGACATTTCCTCATGATGAATTGTACATTCCACGATGTATCATCTACACACTTTATTATTATTATTATTATTATTATTATTATTATTATTATTATTATTATTATTATTATTATTATTATTATTATTAATATTATTATTTATTGTTATTATTATTATTCATTATTAGTTATTATTATTTATTATTGATTATTATTATTGATTTTGATGCTATTATATCTATTATTATATTATTATTATTATTATTACAAATAATAAATTACAAATTATAAAAAAGTTATTATTTATAAACTGCATTATAAATAGTTAGTTATTAATAAATAATAAATTACAAATTATAAAAAAGTTATTATTTATACTGCATTATAACATAGTTAGTTATTAATAATAATAAAGTTACATAATATATAAAAAAATTATTATTTATATAACGGCATTATAAACTAGTTAGTTAACCGGTAACAATTCATCTCCGGCCTGAAGTATTCCCGCCAAATATTGGTACAATATTAAGGCTTTAAGTTGTTTTTTCCTATTCTCCGGAATATTATTATTAAATTTTCTTCTAGCAAACTATAGAATTTTTACGAAGAATAGAAGAACTTGTCAAACTGCTATATTACTCTACTTACTGTTAATTTTCCACCTTATTATTAGTTATCATTATTATTTTTATTATTTTATTATATTATTATTATTATTATTATTCTCTATCTACTTCATTATTGACTTATTATTTATTTATTATTATTATTATTTGTAATAGATGGATTGGTAGTGAATGTAGTTTCTGCATATGTGGTAGTAGCAGTAATAGTTGCAGTGTATTATATAAGTATTTGTCTTAATAATAATAATAATAATAATAATAATAATAATAATAATAATAATAATAATAATAATAATAATAATAATAATAATAATAATAATAATAATAATAATAATAATAATAATAATAATAATAATAAAGTGGGACAGGAAACAGAGACAAGGACAAAAGCTCGATTAGGGAAAAAACAATAATGGGTGAAAGGAAAATATTCAAGGAAAAAAATCCCCCCCAAAAAAAAAATTCCCCCCAAAAATGGGAAAAAAACCCCGAAGAGAATTCGAAGGAACGAAATCCTTGGTGGATTTAAAGAATTTCAAGAGTCTCTCTCTTCATATTCCAGAAGGTCTTCAAGAGGAAATTGAATTTCAAATTGGAAAAAATGTTTTCTTTTGTTTTTTTTTATGTTTTTTTTGTTTGTTTTTTTGTTGTTTATTTGTTGTTGTTTTTTGTTTTTTTAATCTTTTTTTGCTTTATAAGTGCCGTTATTTATGAATCGTTGAAATCATCTGACGTTATTTATGAATCGTTGAAATCGGGTCACACTATCAGTGTTATTTACTTGAGGTTATTCCTCTCTTCTACTTGATGTTATCTACCACTTCGTCTACTCGCTTCTACTTTATCTACCCGATGTTATTAATCTTTCTTCTATTTGATGTTATCTATACCTTCTACTAGCTTCTTCATCTACTCGATATTATCTAACTCTTCATCTACTTTTTTATATAGGACTGTTACTACACCATCTAAGCTATTGTTTCATGGCTACTAAAGTTTAACTA
>JABUQX010132010.1:0-5000 GCA_015478945.1 Trachelipus rathkii
AATAGGACTTTAAGAAGTCGCGCATGGAGCTATCTAATCACCTATTAGACAAACTTCCATCCCTAATTCCCTTTATCCTTGAAGCCAAAAAATCTACATCGCTTCGCCTAAGACAAGTGTCCTTACGTTGCGTTCGAACTCTTCGATGCATGATGTACCTGTCTTTTCTTAGTAATAAGGGGGGTCATGGCAATAAGTGTGTTACGGAGCAATATTCAATGAGCACACTTTGGTCTCCTCATTAAAAGGACAATATCTAATTATAACCAAAACCCAGTAATAATATAAAAATATACATCGACGGAATTATAAAATGTCCATAGAAACACAATATTTATTTTATTAATTTATAGGTTTTGAAACTTTTGCATAATAATAAATTTTCAAAAATATATATATAAGATCAACTATATGTAACCGCTTTAGTATCATGAGCGGCTCTCCAACAAATCCATTAGCAATGGACTATAATTTGAAACTGAACCAGCACTAAACGAAATGTACATTTTAACACTGCTTAAGGGTTACAATGCTAGTAAAATTATTAGACTATGATCAATTTGAGTAATAAAATAATTATATTGATTATATTATATTGTATTATATTATATACTAATTATGTCTTATTTTTAATTTTAATTATATATTTATATTTGCTGAGAAGTTATTATATTTTTCTGTTTAAAATAATATACAAAAAAAAAAATAATTAAATCAAAAAATCATTATAAAATAAAAAAAAAATTACAAATAAATTTAAATAAAATAAAAAAAAATCATGATTTATTTCTAAAAAAATTAAGTAAAAAAATCAGTAATGAGAACTGTCAATTGACTTATATTTTATAATTTGATTTTTGTCTCAAAGCGTGCCCTAGTCGTTTAGGCCTAGGTGTTAACCAATAGTTTGAGACTGATTCATTTGCACTTAATTTGAATAAGATATTTAAAACATTGATGTATTTATTTTTCCCATTATTAATTTTGAGTTAATTAAACAAAATAATAAAAACTAAGAAACAAAGCAGTAAATGTAAAATAAAACTGTACCTAAAACTCTTTCATAGTTTACGTACCAAAATTTATATATATATTACTATAACTATATATATATAATATATTATATATTAATATATATAGTATTATATATATATATATCCACTTTCAGAGGTCTCCTCCTTCTCCGTTCAACTATAATACAGTTTCTTTTTTTGAAAACATTAAGAAAAACATTTATTCCATTATTATAAATGAATAATAATATTTAATGTTAATTTATATGAATATTGGCTGTTGACAATGTGATCTTGATGATAAATTTCATTCTGTTGTTATCTAGCATTAAAATTAGTGTTTGTCATGCTGCTCCCATATCCTCGCGATCAGCATACACGGTTTTCAACATCTTGGAACATAATCTGTAATAATGATGATATCATTATTAGATATATTATATTTATATGTATTATTATTATTAATACTATATTGTATTATTATTATTATTATATTATTATTAATTATCTAATTATTATAATTATTATTATGATTATTATTATATTATTATTATTATTATTATTATTAATTATTGTTGTTGTTGTTATTGAAGATTTGTTAAAAGTATGTTGTATTTATCTAGGTTGTCAGTTAGTTAGTTGATTGTCTCTCGTATCGAGCTCTGAGTTGAGATTAGATTGATTTGTTGATTTGCTCTCGTCTCGAGCGTTGTTGTTGTATGTTGGTTGTCTGTTTGCTAAGCAAATAATTAGGCGTTGATTTTTCTAGTTCTTTTAAGTAATTTTAGAGTTATTTCGATAATATAACATAGTGTGCACGTAATGAGTTCGAACTACACACCTCGTTGGCTTTTTACTTTTGATTCCATAACCTACACTTGTCCTACGGTCATGATATTACTGCGAGATCATTTATTATATTAAACACAACTTGAGAGAGACGGTATTGTCATCATATTAATTATACTATAGATAATAACCTGCAATGGCAACTTATGAGAAGAACTTGAATTGTTATAAAGGCGTTTGAGTCTTAGCTATTGAATTAAAACGGTGGACAGGAATTTATATTTGATTGGTGAGGATGTTAAACATGTATAGAATTTGGAGAAAAGTCTTTTGTTGATTTTTATATAATTAAGAAATTGCGCTCTTCTCTCCGAAGCATGTTTTTTTATACTTTATATAGATTGTCTTTGTGTACACCAATAAAGTAAAAATACAGACTATATGGAGGCTTCAATGTGGACTTGCTTGCTGACAATAAATATCATGCCGCTAGGGAATTCGAAACACTATATTTCCTCTCCAAAAATTCTTCATGTTCAGCTTTTTCAGTTCCGCTACTCCGTTGCTGTATATACCTAGGGATTCCAATGATAATAGAATGTTTTGGGATAATACTAATGGTATTTTTTATTTTTTTTTCATCAATCAATGATCAATTTTTAACAATTATGTGTAAAATGACAATTTTAAGTTTTTTTTTTTTTTATTCTATGAAATTTTATTTTGGTAGAGCTGCAATTAATAAATAATAGTTTATTACTCGTGATCGAATGCCTGAAGTATATCAGGCGAAATATGGTAAGAGGATTGCACATATGGATAATTAAAAAGTTTTAAAACAGTTTCTTTTTAATTCCTCTCAGAATAGGTCCTTTAAAATTCTCTTCTTGAACAGTTAGCTTTGCCATATGTTTAAAGCAGTAATTTTCATATTTAACCTTGTAAAAAATATATATAATAAATTTACTTAAAAAATATATATATCAATTAAATAATTAATTAATTAATAATAGATAATAATAATAATAATAATAATAAAATTAATATATATAGATAATAATAATACATTTGTTTAATAAAAAGAAAATCTGCGAAGTTGTTCACGATGAAAACGAAAACGATAAGCTCATACTATATCATAAAACTGAAATTATTAGTCAGAATCAAAAAAAAGGAAAAAAAAACAAATTAAGAGTAAATTTTTATATTTAATAAAGACCCATGATTCCATAATAATAAAGCAAAGGACTCAGGAAGCCTTATATTAAAATCCAATAAAGTTAAAAACTATATATAACGAAGAGTTCGTGCTTACTATAACTTATCGTTGAACTGCGTCTTCGTAATGGAGAGAGAGTAGTAAAACACCTGTGGTACCGATTTTCAATGTTCTGAAAGTGGGAAAGTGTGACAATGTAACAGATAGGACAACTAAGCATTATAAATCGATGAACACAAACCAGAATAAATCCTCGAGAACACATAGGTCCACAGAATTGCTCGCAACAATAAGTATAAAGCGAGTAAAAAAATATTTCAACGATTTTAAAGAAACTAAAGAAAGCTTCTCCATCATAACGAAAAAAAATGTTTGGAAATTGCGGCGCCTCGGGAATTCGTTGGGTTCTGGAAAACACCAGTGATAAATTAATAAATGTATTTTTTATACATTTTTAAATTAATAAAAGTTCTTGTTAACTTTTTTAACTTTTTTTTTTTTTTTTTTTCCTTGTTATTTTTACATTTATTTATTTAAAATTGTTAAAATTACTAAATTTTTCCTTGAGAATGTCCGAAGTATACCGGACGTAAGCTCTGTACTGTTAATTAAAAAATTATTGTTTATTTTATTTATACGGATATAATAAAAAGAAAAATTTCTTCCATATTCAAAATTCATGCAAATTTTGAAAATCAAGAAAATTCATATATAAATAATAATAATATAATACATAATAATAATATATAATAATAAATAATAATATTATTAATAATATAATATTACGAGTATTATTTATTTTGCTTTTCATCGAGAATTTTCTTATTTTAAAGTTGGTTTATGAAAAATTTTAATCTAGCAAGATATTGAGGGAAAAGTTATTATAGTTGAGATTTCAGTTATTATTAGGCAGAAATAAAAATAAGGATTTGATTGAATTTTATTTTTCAATCGAAACGATTGATAAATTTAATTATTTTAATTAGAAAAATATCAGAAAAATTAAAGAAAAAAATAAATTCAATATCACATAAAGTCTAAATATAACGCTAAAGAAATAATTAAAACCTTAGATAGTTACTATAAGCCAATGAAACTTTCCTTCTTCTAAGTTTTCTGAAAGAACTAGTGGAACTATTACGAGAATTGCGAGTCATGTAAGTATAACCAATTTCACCACCTGTAATAAACAAGTTGGCATGTAATGCCTCGCTTAAATCGGGTTATACTGCTAATTCTCTCAAACTCCGCGTGCTTCACAACATAGATACAGGCCTATAAGATCTTTGATCATTTAAAAAGAACACGGAACCCCCAGACCAAATCTGACTTTTTCATTTTTCGACACACAACTATCAGACACCGCGAGCAGTGAATTTTTTTTTGAAATTGGGCTGTGGCTGAGTACGCTTTTTAAATAAAAAGGCACAAATCAAAGTTATAAACATCAAGTTCATAAAGAATAGGAAATTTTTTTTTTTAAGCAATTTTTTTAGGCAATTAACTATTGAATCTCTCTATTGATATAATAATTATTTTAGGATTTTAGATTTTTAAACGTTAGTTTATATTTTTAATTTTGTTACTTCATTATTTTGTAGTGTATAAATTTTTATTTTGTTTTTTATCAATTTTGTTAAGGCTCAGATTTTTGAACGTCCCCTTTTCTCTACGCTTTGGCATATAAGTAATCCCTTCCAGATTCCTCTACCTTAACGGAAATTTGAAATAACGAACGGGCGGTCCCTGAGAAATTTTTCACTTTAAGAAAGGTTAGTGGCGAAATCAAACCATCAAAAATTCTGTTAAAGAAATTTTTATTTTCCGAAAGGCAGCCATCTTGTTTTTTCTATTGTAAAATATACAATGTGTGTAGATGTAGCTTTCTAATTTTTAATTTATTTTCACTTGTTGTTTTCACTTATAGTAAATGATTTTGCCAAATATGTAGCTTTCGTGTAAGAAAATACCAGAAACCA
>JABUQX010132011.1:0-25000 GCA_015478945.1 Trachelipus rathkii
TATCCTTTACGTTTTAGTTATTGCCCCTCGTGGGTTTTGCTCGTCTTCGTCATTTCACCCTACCCACGCTCCTCACCTTTACCTTCCCCCTGCCTATTGTTCTTTTCTTACCCACCCTCTCACTTATGCACGTTTTTTACTTCCTCCCTAATTTACCTATCTATTCCTTACCTACTCGCCTCACTCTTACTTACCTATCCATATCCCCTAACCTTCTGAGTCGCGTGACTCTGTAATTTAACTATTCCTCCTTACCCGCCTCATTCAGTTAGGTCTAGCCAATACTGTACAAAATTTGCACCAGCTGAATTTCCCTCTCTTCCATTCAGACTAACTATGGCTATTGCTCTAAATATCTATACGCCCAGCTAAACAGTCACCCATCACTTGCAGCTTCACTACATGCAATAATAACCTCCACACTATCAACATTATTAATTAGTGAGTCTTTCAACTGAATAGTTTCTTTTCCCCATTTCCGTGACTGACTTTCATCATTTTAATATTTCTCATACATAATTATACTCCGTTGCGGTTTTATCGTAATGAGGCATTTATTTTTGATCAACAAAATTTTGGTCGTATTGTATAGTAAAACATTTTTATTATAAGATACAAGTGTTTCGTGGTATACGTTGGTTTAGTGTTAAAGGATTCAGTTTATGTAATGATTTTCTTCTTTGGTTCATCCTTATTATTTAAGGAGTTTACACTACTACTCGGGTACCTCTACTTCCTCACTCAGCTTCTTTTCATCACTTCAGGTATTTCTTTCCCTTCTACTTCTAATCGCTTGTTGTCACGCTGAAAGTTAGACATTTTGAGATTTAACCGGTATACTCTGGCTGATGCTTGAGGCTGATCCGGCTTTCCCGGTTTTCGCGCTCCTATACACCCTCATTGCCTATCGCACCTCTTTTTGTGTTCTTCACTACACCTACTCCTTCTTTTTACCTTATGATCAACTCACACCTTCCACCCTACGGGTCATAATGAAAAGAGGTTTCACTCCTTTAGCCTAACATTTCCGGGCTGCCTTCTACCCTTATTTTACCCTTGTGTGACCCTAGACCTTCCTCTTTCCTTGCACCTAGCATCGACACTCCTATTCTCGTACCTACTCTATCTTCCCACTTCACCGGTCCGTTGCCTTCCCTCCACCCCTCGCCGGTTTTCCTTCCTAAAACATAATCCATTATTAATTTTTTTTGGAGGCTGTCCCTTGCCTCACTTACACTAGTGTTTTATATAGTATTTGATCACTCTCCATTCCACATCTTCTTGAGAGCTTCATATTATTTCTCTATGCTTGATATCGTTTCATGTCGTGGGTTTCCTCTGAACATTAAAAAGGTAACATAGTTAATATATATACGCTCATACACCCTACCTTATATACCTATATATATATATGATATAATTATAGTTTGTATAGGGTTACTTCTTTTTATCCCTTCTTCGCTCCTGTATTTCTTATTTGGTTACTCTCTTATGTTTCGGTATATCTCCTCTTCTCACTCAATCTCTGTATTGGTCGGGTTATTTCCTCATTTTCTAGTTCGCATTCTCAGTTCATCTACATCAATATACCCCCTGGTCTCATTCCTCTCGTCCTCCCTCCTTCTATTACTCATTTATTGGTCGTTAGGCTACATTCTATTACCTCTTTATTTCACCTCAGTGCCTCTTGTATTCCCTTTTCTGGGCTTTGTCTGGCGTTTAGTTCTTTTGCTGGGCATCCTACTTCTTATCGTATTACTCATCGCGACCAGGAGTGACCTGGCTCCGAAAGTAAAGAGGATTTGTGCATAGAGATGTTTGCGTAAGCTTAGTAAAATTATCCTATAAACACTTCATAGAGGAAAATAAATAATTTTTGATTTAGGATAAGTATTTCCACGTCGATAGGGCATCGTACCGGCAACCTCTTGTCGGCTACAAATCTTTATACTTCTGTTCATGATATAGTGAAACTTTACTTGTAATTTGATTTTTTAATATTATAGCTAATCTTTAGTCATTTATTTGTTTGCTTATATTACTCTAGTCAGTCCTCATACCCTAGGGCCTCTACTATACTCTATATCGAGTTCCGCATCATTCTCCATTTCTATTAGTACCTTTACTATATAGCATACTCTTTAACGCTTCCATCACTCTCTCGTAATCTTCTGTCGGATATTATCATTACTTTATGTAGCATATCGTATAGGTTAATGTAGTAGTAGCGGGTGATGTGAGGGTATTTATAGTGAGTTATGTAGTGTTTCCTTGCTTCGTTATTCTCCTGTCCTTATAAACCTATAGAGTCTTATGTTAATGTCCTATTCCCCTTCTCCTTAAAATACCACTATTTTTTAAATTTACATTTTAAATCTCAATGTGGTGACACTTCAGTCTTTCTTAACGAGCTTATATTTTACTCCTGGTCGTTCTGTCTTTGTCTCTCAACAAAAATCACACCACGACACTTTCCTATCACAACTGGCACTAGAATGAATATAATTTGTATAATATCTACAGCTACTCACTAACCTTGAAACTCACACTGTGTAATAATTGCACTACATAAAAAATCACATAAATAGATATAGGTACTACCGAATCCCTGCATTCTCGCCTATTCTCTCCTTCCTCACCTATTCGTGAGTTTCCTAACCTCTTATTATGGGTCTAAATATTTTAATCAATATCACATAAAATTATTCAACATACTCTCACCGTTAAATTAGTATCTATTACTACGATCCATACGTAGTTACAAACTACTATAGTCAAATCGATTAGTAACACGTTTATGTTACAATCATTCACCCTTTACTAACACAATTATACTAGTGGATTGATTTTCAATGCGTCTTTTTACTATTGATCTTATAGTATCCTTGTAGATTTTGCCAATTTTAAGTCGGATGGCGCATTATCATGTGATCATAATTTTCTAAAGTATTCACAAACTTAAAAATATTATTAGCATACTTCACCATGGTTGTCCACGTAAAAATTTTTGATATTTTGATCAGATATCATATCTTGTATAGATTTAAATATACCTGGAGAATGACGTTAGGTTACAGTTGGCCGTATATATTACGCGGTTTGGACTCTGCACCCAGTGCGACGATTGCCTCTTAAAAGTTCTACACTTATGAGAACTATTCCCTTGTGCTCTCCAGCTGTCAATTCCGGTTTCGTGGCAGAGCGCTAATAGGTTCGTAATGGGTTCTTTTCACCTTCTTACTTAATTTATGTATATTATCTATATCAGCCTAGACTACACATTTATACCTTGACTTACACTAAACAAGTTCGAAGAAAGCATCACAGGTTTCTATAACGTACTAATGCATTTTTCCTTCTTTAACTTTAAATGACATGCTCCTTACCTATACCTTGATTCTCTTATGATTTATTGCAATTTATATTAATTTGAATTTCTTATTTATTTGTTTGCGTAATTTTAGTATTACAATAAATTTTATTTTTTTCTTTGCTTTAATTTTTCTGTAACTTAATTTATAGAATATTCTTAATAATATCTAAATTTCTATATTAAATGATTCATTTTTTATTCATTAGTCCAGTATGAATATTATATAGTCGGTCGAATGTGAAGACGATGTTGATAGTTTTTATCAATTCTGTTTTAGTATTAGTTTTTTTATTATTATAAACAATTTGTAAATTGAATCAATTTGGCATACGAATCTTTATTTTTTATTTTCAAAAAAATTATAGTTGTTCTCTAAAATTCTTATTCACAAGTTTATGACTAGACGAATGGCTTATAATACAAGAAGTTGTATAATTGTAATAAATTTCCATTTTTGGTATATCCCTTTCTATATTATAATATATTTGATTATATATTTAATCTTATATTTATAATTATATACTATAGATAATTTTTATACTATATATTATCTATATTTATATTATTAAATTATATATATTTAATATATGATAATTTATAATTTAAGCTATTATTTATATATTCTATACTATATTTTACTACATATATTCTTTTATATATTGTCTATATATGTTCAGAGGATATACTCGGATGTCACTCTCTAGATCAAAAATTTCAGAAATTATATATTATATATATATAATCTATATTATTATTATATATATTATATATTATATTTATATATGTTATGTACTAATCATATTATTTTATTTATATTATATATTTATTTAATATTTTTTTATATTATTTTTAATTTATTATTATATTTATCTATAAATCATATTTATATTTGATTAATTATATTATTATTTTAATAATTATTATATGTATATATATATCTTATTTTAGTTGGGCGCGGGGGCAGGTCTCTGTATAAGTAATATTATAAAATATTGCGGACCTTGTATTCTTAAGTCTTTTACTTGTGGTTTTCGATCATATTATATTTTTAATGTTTGTTTGGTATTAAATTAAGAGGTTGGGCGTTGGGGAAATAATTTTATCTATGCATAAGCCGATTTTCTAGTAGCTTATTTCATAATACAGTTTCTTCTTATTTACCTTTTTTGTTTTAATTTTCTTTGAATCAATTTATCAAAAATATTCACCAAATCAGTACTAATTATATTTAATAACTATATTTATTCATAAAAAAGGCGGATTCTCATATTGCAAACACTTCAATAAAATCGAGTTTAAAGATCCAGTTGATCATCAGTGGCTAGCATCAAATTCGTCGGATTATCAAGCACGGCACATGACTAGCTTAGGAGTGACGTTAATAATTTTTCCATAACATAACAGTAACTATATTTTCAGTTAAAGTCAAGGGAACCGCAGTAAATTCAAACTTTAGGTGTCAACAAAACCAACGATACTAACTGGACCACAGCCAGATAAATTGAGGAATATTTTGTTACCTTTTCCAAATTCGATATTAATTTTTATTCATTACCACCATTTTAGAAACCGGTGTTAATATACTGTATAGATACTAGTTGTTCCTCAAACAGTATTTACGAATTTTCATAAACAATAGCACAACAAGTAACGGCAGTAAGCATGTTTCTCACTAAATAAATATATAATGCAATCTAGTCCGAACATACAATGAGTTTTCATATTCAATTAACAAGCTTAAATCGGGTTGCTAGCGCAGTACCAAATTCATTAGGGCTTACTTTTAAATATATCCATCGATACTATGCTATTTTCCGTTCTTGATTTATAACGTTGTTATCGGTCCATTGTGGATGCCTCATGTGCTATACTTTGTTTTTCTCCAGCGTTATCGTACTAGAGGTCTCAGGGGTCAGGTTAGAACGCTTAAGCGATTCATTCTTTCATGACCGTCGATATAACATCCTAACAAATTACCTTTTTTAATAAAACCAAAATGAAACACACAAGTTTTGTCTGCTGTCTGATGAGCGACTTGAGTTACCGTTCTGGGCAACTCATACATGACCTTGTTTAAGATTGCGGCTTGATTTTTTGACAAAACGCCGTCACTCTTATGGCTCTGTTGGCAACGTGGTCAAATACATGTACATCTTAGTATTCATAGTCGCCGGGTTGACAAAGTTTATACTAAATCTTTAGATCTTTTCGGCATGTTTTTTATTGTTTTATTATATATGCAACTTCTTTCTTCTATTTTACCCCTACATTCTCTAGATTTTGATTCTATTCTCCTCTCCTTTTCAGCAAATAAGTTTTTTTTAAGGCCTTTCTTGTGGATGTTATCCTTTGAGATAGACAGATTATTTTGGTTTATCCAATATGTCTTTATCATAATAAAATCTCTTCGGAATTGATGCCTAGTAACTTGCCGTGGAAGATTTTTCACTCTGAAGACTCATCGACTTCTTTAAAAAGTTAAAATTCTTTCCACTTTTCCAATTAAAATTAGTTGAATCGATTTATCTTACCGACCTTCTATACATTTTTACTATTAGCTTCTCCTCCCGCTCTTTCTTTTGAGTTTCGTTTTTTCTCTACTAAATTCTTGATTAATATTTTTGTCCCTATTAAATTTATATCAAGCTTTTTATCGTTTTCTTAGATTTTTTTTATAGTTGTTCACTTATATTAGGAACGCAAAGTGAATTACAGACAATAATACTATAAATAATTCGTCTTGTTTTTTTGTATTTTCACTTACATTATTCTTTTTGGCGCAGATTAATTTTATAGTAATTGTTTCTATATTATTTGAAACTGCGGTGTCTCTTGTCATGTATTTTCATCCAATTAATTCTATACCTGAGATTTATCGCCACTTAGATGCGCATACATGAGATTCTTACAGAATAGAACTCAAACACCCTTTTAAGATATTTCTATAATGTGACATATCATTTTGAACCTTCTATAGTGCCAGATCAAATTTTCCTGTTCCAATTCTTAGTTTACTTAGGCTTTATGTTAAAAATTTTAAATACGTTCGCTAATTTAAACAATATAAAATTAAATACAAAGTATAAATATATAGTATATGTATTATTGTTATTACCCCTTAGTAATTATTTCGATGAACCAGAGCCGAAACATATATTTTAAGACTAAAATTCAATTAATACGTCCCTTTCATCCCTTTCGCTGTACACTATGTAGTTCAATAAGTAACAATATTATTTTCTAAATTCATCTTGGAAATAACTAAAATTATATTATTATAATTTTATAACAATAAAATTTAACTTTTCATAAATGAGTATTTCGCTCGTTATTTCGTGTACACTTATGTGTTCAATAGAGAAACATATATTTTAAGACTAAAATGTAAGAGCTTTTAATTAAGGATTTCCTATGTGTATTCTCAAGGGATTGGAAAATGTAAATATATTTGTTAAATAGTTGTTTTTTATATCTCTTTCAAGATGAGCTTGTGCTGGTAGATATGTTGTTTTCATAAGGAGATATTTCGATAAAATCCAAATACATTCCTGTCATTAGAAAGATAACGTTTTGCTCTTCCTGTGAAATGAGTAATTGTCACCGAAGTTGAAATTCTAAGTCTTAATTTTTTCGTTGTCATTGTACGAGATATGAATATCTCTCTGCTAAAAAAAAGAGGTAATATTTTTTAAAGCTTTAGATCTGAGTGTTAGGAGTAACTAATGTATAATGAATGTTTCATTCTTTATTAAGAAATTAATTAATAATATCTAATAACAATTAAATAATAAATATTAATATTAGAAAAAAAAAAGATCTTTCATCAAAGATTTATTACAAAATCAATATTCATAGTATATTAATATTTTATTAATATAATTTTGCCTAATATTAAACCAGATCGAATGAAAAAAAAAGTTATGAAAGTTAATCAATAATAGTCCGTTATTAACGTGATAGTATGGAATAAGGAAATTTAGTCACCGTCGTAACTAATACATTCAAAGTGTATAAATTATATAATATAAACGTAGTATTCTTATATATGATTACGTAGTCATTTATATTGGGATATAGCATCTATACTAAGGTAATTATAATTACTAATGTTGTTATAATCATATCATTAACTATCATAGATCAGAAGTACATACTTAAATTTACCTATTACTATCATACCTTATACCCATAGACTATCATTATAGTTGAGTACTACCAGGGAACGTTGAGGCGTAAATAAGTAGTTCTTATTATTTTCACGTGTGCTGTCCTAAGGTAACGCTAAATAACATATTATCGTTACTTTTTAGTTAGATTAGGTACGATATACACTTACGCACCTTATCTTTCTTTTGTCACTACTACTATTATACTACTATATTATTACTAATTATTATTTATTAATACTCGATACAGTATTACACCTTATCCGCTTGAAGCGGGTAGACTGGTAACCATACTAGCCTCATCTCCCACTCACACCCACTACATCCCATCCTCATGCTGCACGCCCTCTCTGAGTGATAATGATAACTTGACCTACACTATGCAACTACTGCCTAGTACCATACACCCAATTACTGATATTAGCTGCTTGTCAGTTGCCTCAAAAGGATCAACCCTAACTATTAGTAACCTACGAAATATATGGGCCTCTTACTATTCCTCCCTATCTATAACCCTTTAACCTCCTCCAGCATCTCAGCATATGTCAGATTGCATCAACATTTCTCATACACACGAATCGCTTTCATGAGTCCTCACCCCTTAGTATCCATCTCCATTTTCACTATCCCTCTCAGCCTTGCTCCAAAACTCTCCTAACCCTAATAGCCTCTGTTCCATTACCCTATTACTCACCAATATGATGGTCCTCATCAATGTATATATTACAGTGATGCCTTAACTATTTTGGCCTTTCCTCTCACCGCTCTTTCCCACCAACCCTTCTCCATCACTAATCTACGTCTCTCACGCTCTCACCACCCTATACTTCCAATGACCAGTCTCTACTCACTTTCTTAACGTTAAATCCACCTATCAGATGAAAACCATCTATGCAAAAATCATACCGATGAAGACTTTTACTAGGTACATGCTTGTGCTTTGCCGACCAATTTGCTCTGTCACTTTTTTCGCTGGACACCTGTCTTTAATCTCACATAGCTGTAACACTAACTTGTAAACAAACTATCTTCCTGGACCTGGCATTCACTCCACCCCATAGACTTAAATAAGAACATTAAACCTTTTAAATATATTTAATGTTGTTGGACTTTGACAATTTATATCATATAATTTGCTTTGAAAGGCGTACTACATTTGAGTTGACATAATATTTATTTTCTTGAACAAACATATCTATCTATTTGAACTTTCACTTAAGATGAATAATTCCCACCCCTTTCCCATACTTCCTCAGGATGGCCAATTCTTCCCTATCAAAGCTCTCATTCCTCTCTCCTACTCTTGTGTTCTACTTCTCCCTCATAAAATCTCCTTCATCCGCCTCACCCCTTACCCAAATGCCATACCTAGAATATCAAACCTCTTTACTGCTCTTCCAAAACTAACACCCCACCCAACTAATTCTAACCTCTAACCCTCCCCGCTCCTCTCTTTCCCCTCCTCCTCTATAACGCTAA
This sequence comes from Trachelipus rathkii, assembly GCA_015478945.1. NCBI lineage: Eukaryota > Metazoa > Arthropoda > Malacostraca > Isopoda > Trachelipodidae > Trachelipus > Trachelipus rathkii. Next base: position 9,019 of record JABUQX010132011.1, read on the forward strand.
TAAACTTATTACTCTTCCTTCGCTAACCCTTTTTTAAAGCCCCTTTTATCCATTAAAAAGCACAGTACTCATTTAAGAACCATCTCGACACCTAACAAGCTACATAAACCTACATTTCTTCCAAGTTCTGTCGTCGCGTCAAGTAAACTTCGGCCAGCGACTAAGGATAGCAGTATACCGATACCGCAGGCAAACAGTGAAATCTAGTGGTTCACTATTCTTTTCTCTTCTTAGGCCAATAATTCCCATTTGTACACTAGAGTTGCTCCCACCGCAGTTTTTAGCTAACCGCTAATACCCAACTGAAATATTCGCGACAAACCTACACCCCCCTCAGGTTCGCTATAGAAGTTACCGACGAAAAAATTCTTTCTTGACTTCAACACCGCCTTTCCCTCTATTATTATTTACAAACATCATCTTCATAAACAAATTGAAATGAGCCAACTGCACGAGTCTGCGGCGAGCATTAGCTATGCGACCCCTCACAGGAGCGCGTTCTCTCAGCCCGCTACAACAATCGCATACCCCTACAAACGCCATCAGGCGGTAACACCAGCTTAAAAAGCTACAGGGGTTTTGAGAACAACCTCGTCCGTAAACAGAAAAGAACTACCGAGCCTAAACCAAACCGGCAGCCCCGTCACTCCTGGCGTCCGATCTTAACTGGGACTTCGTAGAAACTAGGCTCAGATAAAATTCTTAGCGCGCCTTTTCGCCTCGCATCTAACATGAGGACGCTGACCAAATATATACAACAACAGCCTACAAAGTCCAATCCGGAAGAAAGAAAGTGCTTTCATTTCATAAACAGAACTGAAAGAATATACATCTACTCCATCCAAATTTCAACACCTACGCTAACGGTATGAGATCCACTACATACTTTCTACATGGTCGCACACCGATCTAACATATTACGTCCCAAGACAATCGTACCGTAAACAGTGTCGGATCATTCGAAAACTCGCGACAAGTATTTTCTTCCGTTATCTATAAAAACGAAGGCCACGTCCTCAAAAACAAACCCCAAGAATGTAACTCATACAGAGAACCCAGGTCAAAATCGTTTAGCTTATATGCTCAGCGCTAAAGACGGTCGTCCTACACTAACTTCACTGCCATCTTGTATCTATTCTTCCTAGTACATTGTCTGACTTGCTTAGATCCCTAACGAAGAGACCTACAAAGATTTCTAATAAGTTGCTCAACTCTATAAATACTTTGTATGCAGTTATGTATTACGTCAAGATAAGATCACTATTCTACTAAAATTTACTTCAAACAAATGAATAACATTTCCAATCGTCGTATTTATTTCACTTCGCGCCACCTCTCATAGAAAATGCTACCTCTGCACCATCTCCAAAGGTTCAGAGATCAGTTCAACAGAGGCATGATACCTATTTGGGAGTCTCTCGTAAAGCAATCTAAAAAGATGTCCAACCATCCGCATTATCTTCGACCATTAAAACCACGATACATGTTAGTATAACTTTTCGACGCCCCGGAATTTTAGCCCAGTATAAACATTGCCACGATTGCATTTTACACACAGATCTTCTGTTTAAGAAAGAAAATTTATTCAATCCCTATTATCTCCCAAACTCATTTATCACTCTCTAAAAATATTGCTAAAAAAAGAATGACCATTTGATAAATTGCAACGTTACATTTTATAACACTGCTTTTATAAAATTAATATTCTTGCTGAAAGGCACTGTTGCAATCCATAATTAGTCAACGTAACAATTTAAAAGCGTTTTCTACATTTGCGTTCAGAATCAAACCTAACTAGAACCGCATCATATTTATCCATAGTTGTCATAATACTTCTTCTAATATAACAAAATAAGCAGAACGCCATGTGCGTAGAAGTAAAAATCCCATAGTGTGGTGTGTGCTATTTGCGGTAGCACACAAGAAGTTTTTTACTCTTTACAAATATTTATATAGAGGGAACGCTTACTGTAAACTCGCTTTATTAAACCGCCTGATTTTGTATAACTTCATGTGTTCTACAACTATTTAACTGTAAATAACTTGTTTGGCAACATAATAATCTCGAAACATCACAACTATCCTGTTTCTATCGCGTTCAACTACTTTTCTTGAACCCCTAACATTTCAAAATTTAAGAAATCCCTCGATCTCTCTCCACTTTAAGTTCATATTTCCGCCGAATACGCGTGCGATATATAATACAGATACGATACACAATTAGTATCCTAATATATTCTTACATTAGTATAGTATAGTATTCCTCTACTATCTCCTCATCAGGCATTTACTATAACCATTAACACTATATCCTCTACCTACCTATATATATACATACCTTAATAGACATTAATATTACCTCATATATCTATACATTCCCACATTACCTCATATTCACTATCTACTACGCTTTCCCTACTTTATATCAGGGGCACCAAACATTCAACTCGTCATCCCACATTACCTGGTTTGTGTACTCTATGTTTATCGCCCTACTCCTCCAATTCTAACTATTTATATTAAATACTGCTGTACCATTCACTCAAATTTCCCTCTCAACCACTTATTAACATTATCCTCGCAAACTCCAGGATTGATCGGATTGGTACCATTTCTCCTTATCAGACACAGTTGTCAGCACGTTTGCCATTCTCTCTTTTTTTTTTATTTTCTCTTAGCTTTTATTTCAATTTATGTCTCTGCTAATTTATATTCTTTCCTTACGCATTTGTCTTCGAATTTCTTCCTCCAGGCCCTCTCTCCCTTTTTCTCTGTCCCTATATTCATCGCCGCTGCTGCCGTCCGCATTTTCTCATCTACGCCTATTCTTTTGTGCCTATACTATTCATATATCAAACCTCTATGCCCTCCTCCATCCACCTATATATATATTGCCGCACCTCCATTTAGTTATCGCTAACTAAAATATATCATCCCCCTGACCTCTTCCCTTCACCTTATCCTCTCCTGATCCTTTCTCTTATCTCATTTTTTTGGCCGTCAGTCCGGGTCCCCATTCCTGTCGTTCCCTTGATTCCTGCTCTGTTCCCTCACTAACATGCTCCTCTTTATCTGCTTAGCTCTTTTTGTTGAAGTTTTACTTCTTTCCGCAGTAACATCAGTGTGTCGGTTCCCCGACTTCAAAATTCTTCCTGTTCCACCATTTCGTACACCTACCATGCATCTTTGTGCCGTACTGTCTACTCTTCTGCCCCTCGTCTCACCGCATCCTTTTGCCTTCCACTCTAACCCTTCTTATATTCCTCCCAGCTTTCCTCCTCTCCTACTTCCAACCATTTCACATAGGCCCTCCTTTTTTCATTTTCACCTACACTGGGTCATTGGTCTCCTTCACCTCCTCAACTTCCACAAGCCATTCCCCGGTCCTTATCCTTCTGCTTTACACCACCTTCTGGTACTCACGCATCCGACGCTTACCCTCTAGGCCTCGTTCACATAGCACCGCCTCCTTTTAATCTCTATCACCATCCACCCCTTCGCTTGTGCTTAACCGTCGCTTCCACCATTTCCCTTTGCTCCTCTTCTCAGCATGCTCTTCGCGCACGCCTCCGCCAGTCTTCGGAGTGACGCAGGGCTCTTCTCCTGCCAGGCGCTCCCATGTAGCCCTGGTTTTTATGTGGCCCGTTACCATTCTCTTGGTCTGCTGGCTCGCCTTACACACGACCACTCGTGGTCTCTTCCAATTTCTTTTCCACTCTTTCCCCTCCCTAGCGTTCTCTATGTGATGTGGCTCCTCCTTTGGCCTTTTCGTGGGGGCCCTCCCTGGCCCTTTCTTCGCTCCTCTTGCGCCTTGTTTCTTTTCACAGCGCCCGCTGCTCCTTCGCACGCCACTCGCGTCGGCGCCCCCCTTCACGTCAGCCCTTTCTGCAGCAGCCTTCTTCGATGACCTTATTACCGACAGATCTTGACTTCGCGTCCAGCCAGCCCTCTTTCTTTCCCGCCACTACCCTTTAATCACTTATGCCACCACCAAATAGTGCATCCGATTATGTGCTCCCCTTTCGGGCCCGGGTCTCTTCGGGCATAAATAGATTACCTTTACTACCCTCTAAGTAGTTCTAACGCTCTACCTGGGGTCCCAACTTTTACACCACACATAAGTCGTAGCAGTGACGGCGCTTTGTCGCCGCTTTCACTAACGCCCTTTGGTTGGTGATCGGCGGTTTCTGGGATCGAATTGGTGCTTGGTATACATTGAAGTAGAGAGTGAGAGGTGTTGTTGTGGGGGTACGATATAAATATGTAGTTCGATGAAGCTAGAGAAGTGGCCAAGATCTTTACCTAAGAAGAAAAAATACCAGTTCTGCAATGTGATAAGTAACTTGTGCCAGAAAGTAGTAATAGACGGGTGGTGTAAAATGGTGCAATAGGAGATAATTTGAGAGAGGATAGAGAAATGAGAATAGATGTGACAATGAAGGGTAGTAGAAATTTTAGAAGAAGTTCTAGACCGAAAAGGTAGAAACTGGCCGATAGGTTGGCCAAAAGATTTGGAGCGGGAAATGTAGAGGCATTACGATAATCACTCACGTAGGATCAGTATGAACACCCATCATATATCCCGGTTCGATATAAGCCCAAAGGCACAAGCCAGAGCTAGAAAGTAGTAGAGGAAGGCCAAACGATTTAGACGTACAAGCCCTATGCAAGAAGACCACAGACATGGTCGACTATAACATGAAGTAGTAGATGATGCCAACGGCCCACGAGAGGGGTACGTTGGAATAAATTTAATAGCTCAAGGAGGGGCAGTAGTTCCCCAGTCCGAGATTCCCGTTATCTCACTCTTCCATGTAATACTTATGCGATATTCCCAAGCATTAAGGATTGTCTTTGTTGCCACCACAAGCAGGATGTTTGACACCCTCACCTGCCAATATTAGTCTCTTTTAGGTTCATAATCACACAACTCTATCCGAGACGTTGTCGATAGGCCACCCATTTAATCCGTTTCTATCCTTCCCTCGGAGCAATCGAACCGCCTCCTAATCCCGGAACCAATACCTCGCGTGCTACTTGATGCTTCCGTGTTCTCTTCTCCTACACTAGGAGATTTATATGAGATCTTGGCGTCCAGTTAGCAGTAGTCGGCCGAGGGTAATATTAGAGGATATAAACCAAAGAGTTGGCCCAAATATTGGAAGGGGTGAGACCCCTCCCTTCCCAAACTAAGCCTGCATTCATCTCCAGTGAAGGAACAAAGAGGAATGTTAATTGCCTGCATAGTTTACAACGTGGCAACGCAGAAAAACTTGTTCGCCAACCACTTGTTATTCACCTCACCTGTTCTGAAATAAATACTCTCTCTACCCGAGTCTGCCCGCGGTCCATGTAGCGTAATTATGATCCACATGCTTCACGTGGTGCACTGGAAGGCGGAAGCCTACAAGATAAGGAAGCACACCACATAGTGTCCCGTCGCCCTACAATATTGTCACTTTTTACCGTACGACAACATTAACCCTCGAACTTCACCTGTCTCACACATACCCTTACTCAGTTTTCTTTTGCGGGCACAAGGGGGGGTGCGGCCATCTGCGCATATGCGCGCCGCCACAACACAATGCCGATTCATATTCTACTTTCCATAAGGCTGGTGTTCCTGCACCCATTCGTGCGCAGGCAGCCGTGTTCCAATATGGATGATAGAATCCCCCATTGGCTCCCTTCCCTCCCCCTCACTCTCTCATGTTCACCCCTGAAAATCATAACCCTTGGTGATGTCATTCCCAGAAGCCAACTCCACCTACGCTCTGCTCGTGTATTCCCCACTTAATTGCTTTAGTTTCGCTGCCTTAGCCCCCGGCCTGAACGACCTCCAAACCTTTTTTCTCCGGGTTGCGGCGGATAACCATTAGACATTCTGCCGCTCAGCTTCTCGTTTACCTCCATCTCAAAATCCTCGTGTCATTGCCCCTCTCACGGTTCAATACATCCACCTATTTTCACCATGCCGTGGTCTCTCCTCCATCTTTCCCTTCTTCTATATCTATTTTCACTCACTCTTTTTCACTTAGGCTGTACGTTTTGGGACAACCCCAACCCGTAGCACCGTCCAAAACCTATATATATATGATATTATATGTTATATATATATATTATATGATAATATATATTATATAGTATATATTTATATATATATATATATACATAATTAGTAATCATAATTAATATACACTAGTATATATATATATATATAATTATATATTATATATAATATATTATATAATATATATATTATATATACTTTATAATATATATATATAATTATATATATAATATATTAATTGTATATATAGTATATATATATATAATAATACTATATATATATAATATATATATATATATAACTATATATATATAGTATATATATATATATATATATATATATATGTATATATTATGTATGTACTATACTATATATATATATCTATCATAATGTATAGTATATATATATATAGTACTATACTATATATATAATATCATATATAGTTATATTATATATATATATATATATATATATATATTATATATATGTATATGCCGTAGTATATTTATTATATATATATATATAGACTATTAGATATATATATATATAGTATATCATATATATATATATATATATATGATATGATATATTATATATATGTTATACTATATATATTATATATATATATTAATATATATATATATATATATATATTATAAATTATTATATATGATATATATATATTATATATAATATGATATATATATATATATAAATTAATATGATATATAGTATATAATTATATATATATAATATATATATATATATATATATATACTAGATATATATAATATATATATTATCTAATAACAATATATAATATATATATATACTATTATATATATTATTTGATATTATTTTATATATCTATGATATAATATATATATATTGATATATTATACAGAGTATTATATATATTATATATATTATATATATATATATATATATATTATAAGATATATATATCTATATTATATATATATACATATATATCATAATAATATATATATATATATCATAGTATATATATATATATAATATAATATTCAGGTATATAGTATCAGTAGTATATATAGTGATATTCATACTTTATAAATATAATATCTTATCAAAATGATATTATATATTAGTATATATAATATACTATATATAATAAATATATATAATATATATATATATATATATATGATATAATCATATATGAACTATATAATATATATATGAAGAAAAGTCCAGATTGCTTATCATAAAACCGCTCTAAACAGGATGTGGAAACATAGTAAAACAATTAAAATAAATAATAGTTTTATATTCTGGCAAAAAACACTGGATTATGTGCAATCGCATTTATTTTAATTAATACTTCTCCGAAGATAAGAAAGAATCTTTCAACACGTCTTTTTTCCAAGGGTTTTTTCCCGACTTTGGCGCAATTAGTATTGTTCATATTAATATTTTTTTCCTTTGCATTAAAAGTCTGAAAAATTCCGTAACTTGAGGAATGCCCATCCTCGTTGCCTAAATCAAAAAATAAGTTTTCGATAAACATCTAATGGGTATAAAAGGAAAGGATCAGGAGCTAGAGCTGATGATGCGGAGAACGCTGATAAGTACTATGCAATAGAAAAAACCAAGTTTAATTATATCAGTGAAATGAAAGCGACATAAAATTAATCTTCTAGAAAAATTTGAAGATACAAAATAACATAAAATATTTTTCGAATAAAATTAACTTAGAATATTTTCGGAATAAATTAACTTAGAGATATTTTTCGAATAATTAACTTATGAAAATTTACCTCAGAATAAAATTAAGGCGTTAGGAATTCTATCCGAAACTTAGAAACAATGTTTGAAATTGGAATGATAGCTGATCTGAAGATGAGTTGGATTAAAATTAACTCAGAAAGACAGGGAAAGAACCATAACAATGTTTTGTTAAAATAATTTTCAAAATAAAATTAACTTAGAAATGTTTTTTTGAATAAAAACCATCGTTATAAAATTTTTTTAAATACAAAATTATTAGGAATTTACCTATGAAAAGTGAATATGTAAACTTATTATTTGAAAACTAAAATTAATTTAAGACAAGTAAAACTGCGGAACTTCGCTTATAAAAGGCTTCGGTGTATCGCAGCTTTGCTTATATTATTAGGTTTTTTTGAATAAAACCTTAATGCGATAAAGTATTGCACATAGATAAGTTTAGATTAGAATTTTTTTTTGAAATAAAAATTAACTTTATAAACAATTTTTTCCAAAATTAATTACGTTAGGAATTTTTTTTTTTGAAGTAAATTTAAATTTCTAGAAAATTTTTCAAAAATAAATTAACTTAGAAATATTTTAACTATATCAGTTACACCATAGAAAAATTTTCGAAACTTGAAAAAAAGATTTCAGATGTAAAATAAGCTCAGAAACGTTTTCTGAATAATTTTCTGCAACTTAGAACACATTTTCCCGTCAATAATTTACACTTATTAAATTTTACAAGATTTAGTTTTAACTTGAACATTCTTTCGTAGAAAGCGAAATTTAAGATTCGGAAAGCTGAAAACGCACTATAACTTTTAAAGACTAAATATTTAAATCATTTTGACATATTTAAAGCAAGATTTATAAATTAATGACTGTTAAGATGATTCCGTCCCAACAATTTTTTGGTAATGGTCACAGTGACGATGACAGTTTGATTTTTAGATTAATTCATTAAAAACTTTTTAATTAAAGTATTCGTGAATTTTTATTTTTTCGAAATTTTTCAAAGTTTAATTGGTTACAAGAAGTGTGTTGAGAAAGATGATGAATGTTAACATCTATTTTATGTCTTAAATTTTGTTGTTGTAGAATTTCGAAGCCCATTTCTAGTTGCCAAAACCCACATTAACTTCGAATAAATAATAATGGGTAATAATAATAAAATCAATAGTTAACTAATGATGAATAAAATATAATATTCATATAATATTATAATAGTAATGATCAAAATAATATTAATAATAATAGTCAATATATTAAAGTAATAATAAAAGATAATATATGAAAATAAATATAATTAAAATAATATTAATATATAATAATATTATTAATAATAATCGGAAAGAAATTGCCGTGCTACACAATTAGTATACGTCATTCTTTAGCATCAGCGCCGAGGTCAATATTCATACCTACGTAAGAAAAAAATATATTTAATCAACATATAACTCATTACAAATGATCTCTAATGTTGTGCATACCTAAGCACTGAGCGTCAAAGGGCTATATTTAGCCGCGTGTGGTGTGGCGCCAGGAAGCACCAAATGATATGTACACGTTTATGTTGTGTAACGCGAAACTAAGAAACCTATATTTCTTTTGCATACTAATATAAAATATAATAATATAAGTAATTAGTATTAATACACATACACCTGAAAAACAATTTGAATGAGATTAGTACTCCTATATGATAATGTATATATAATGTTTTGGTAACAAGGATATCATATCTACTAAGCAATAGTATGTATACTATATACGAGCAGTGGCAAGCGATTTAAAACCGATATAGTAGATCAATAACTATTGAGAAATTAAATAATAAAGTGATATGTATTCCTGTGAGGAGAGTAATCAATAATAAATCTCTATGAAGAAGTCAAGAAATTTTATACCTCAGTGAAATCCGTTAAAAATTACACGAAGAGACTTTTAAAGGTCGAAGTCTTGGGGCTTGATAATTCTTGTAATACCTTTTAAACATTTCTCTGATAATTTGGTTACAAATCACCTAAGTTAAACGGATCGTAACACAATATGCTGGTTGAAAACTTTTGAAATTGGCAATTTTCTTCATTCGAGTAAACTTACTGATATATTCAAATTTATACTTACATTCCTTAACATTCATAAATTTTACGCTATAATACTATTTATGATTAAATATAGAACGTTTACGAAGAATTAACAAACCTTTGACGACTCCAGCAATCCGGTACCTATATACTTTTTATTTTTAGGTGAACGATACCTTTGTTTACTCATATTGAACAGTATTTTTTATTCATATTGAAGAGGTGAACGTAGTCTTTTTGCGGCTAACAGGCTATGATAAAAATAGATTACACACTCTATGGGCTACAAGCGTACCGCACCGAAAAAAAATCGGCTTCTTGAACTTCAAAGCACGCATCAGAGAAAGCGGCGTGACCAACAGCTTGCAAAAAGTAAAGCGGTGTATTTGAGAAACAACAGCTGTCGTAACCCGAGAAAGAAGTACCTAGAAAGCCCTATAATCAAATCACCGGCAGCACGCCGTCAGCTTGGCGGTCCGAGCATCTCTTAAAGGGATCTTAGCAAGAACACTAGGTCGGACTAACAATTCTTGGGCGCGGGGCCTGTGCACGCATCTACATAGATCTAAAATTTAAAGCCGTACAACACAAGTCCAATCCCGGAAGAAGAGCTTAGCTTTATTCTTCATAAACAGGTGAGGAAAAATAGAACTACGAAAAAAATGTTCCAACAACGTAAGTGAGGCTTCCAAATTTGGTGACGTTCCTAAATCAACCCAGACGACGAATTCGTAAACATCATTCCGGTAGTAATACGAAAAACTTCCGAAAATTTTCGTCTAACACAAAGAGCGATCCTCACAAAAGAAAACCCAAGAAAGGAAACTCCAAAAAGACAAGGTCAAATCGCCACTAATGATTGGGATGGTAAAGGTCATGTCCTAGACTTCTCAGTTGAATCTATTCATCAGTATTTCTCTGACTTGCCTTAGATCCTAAAGAGATCACAAGTCAAAAGTGCCAAGTATAGCAATTACTTTTGTATGAGTATATATATATCATAGAAATTATATATAGTAGATATAAATATATAGTCGTATATTTAATATTCATCTTTGCCAACAGTAAAGACTCTTGCAACAAGTACCGTAGAGAAAAATAATTGAGGCGACAAGTGTATCCAATTAAGAAAATCCTTAAAAAGTCAGTCAGAAAAACTTTAACGGCGATCTAGAGTAAAAACATTGCAACTTGATCTTAAACACAAGCTCTATCTGTTTAAGCGAAAAATTTTCATCCGCCACAAATCCGTCTTTTCTCTCTAAAAATATTAAATAGAAGAAACACTAAATTTCTATTTTTAAAAACATAAAACTGAATATCACTACTCACAGTGACTCTCTATAATATATTTCTTGCTGATGAACTGATTTATAACTCTAATTATACTACTTCCTTTACAATTAGACGTGCGAAGCCGGAAAACATGCGGTGCATGCTTATTGGGGAAAATATTAAGGGAAAAATAATAAAAGATAATTTTGATTGTCAGTATACTCTGATCCGGTGTATTACAAAGATATCCAGTATACCATAAAGCCGTCCGGTATATCATTGAGACATCCGGTATATCATAAAGCCATCCTGAATATCATAAACACAACCTGTATATTATTAAGCCATCCGGCATATCATAAAGACATCCGGTATATCATAAAGACAACTGGTATATCATAAAGACATCCGGAATATCTTAAAGACGTTTGGTATATCATTAAAACATCCGCGTATACATCCATCATCACACTGCATCCGGTATTATCAGCCCAAAAGAGACCAATCGCGCTCATAGGTTCTTAGAACTATGACACCTCCCGGTGTAGTCAGACAAACAACGTGTATATGGTTATATAGAGGCAGCGATCTGGTTATCAGCATCATACACTAGCACACCACTGTTTCATCGCACAAGTGAGCATCCGGAATATCCTATTAAGAGACGATTCGTTATATCAAAATATAACATACCGGTATACTTAATAAACCGACACCGGTATAACGTCATAACGCGTAAACAGGGGTATACAGCCATAAACCCAACAACCCGCATATAGCTGCAGAGAGCAATGACATTATGGTCATCAAGCGCATTCATATGTGACTCGCTTATATGGCGTTTATTATACAACTGCAGTAAACTTTGTACTTTTTCAATTCACGATAAAATTCAAATTTAGCTTTTTCAATTAACTCTGACACCATATCCAGAGCTACAAATATTTTGAAAAGAAATATTACTATCGCATAAACTAAATTTATATTTGACATTCCCTATTCACCAAATCTATTTTCAAACAGAAAGGCAAATTTACTAATGTGATCTCATCCCAAACATACAAAAGATAATTTATTCAAATAAAGAAAGTATTCTTTGTAACTCGGCATATTACATGTAGGTAATACAACCCAGCAATTCAAGATTCAATACGATGAACATCATGTCATTTCTTTTTGAAGCAAATTTACCCTTATAAAACGCACCTTTAATCCAAAAATAGTACACACATATGGAAAGAGAAGGTTTACTCATTATCACTCCTCTCTTAAACTTGTCACGCTTAAAAATTTTGACCATGGTACCGGACATCAAATGAGACATTATCCTAACCCTCTTTCATATCTACCATACTAACATAGCACAACCACCAAGAAATGGTGAAGATTAATGTTACACATACATCCGAACAGCACTTGTAGAGCTATCAGCCAGAAGGATACTATCACCGAATACAAAATATCACACCATTTCGGATAACCAATGAATATACACATTCCAAATAAACATAAATGCAGGTTGCAAGGATTACACGGAACATTAAACATACTATACACTAATACAATATCCATACCCATACAATACAATACAATAATAACATACATGACATATCATACCATTATCAGTACATACATCCAGAGCACATTACGTAACACACAATGAGCGTCACAGAGCAGTACTATTAGCAGTACATATACATCATACATACAATACATGACATTCTATTTTGCACCTTTCAGACACATCGTTTAGACTGACTAAATATCTGCGAGCGTTTTCCTAGAGAGAGCGTGACTTAACTTGCTTGTTACCTCATCGATCATAATTAAACTAGATTAAATTTTATTTTAATTTAACAACATAATTATCGGTATGAAAGATTAGAGACCCACGAGTAATCACAGGCTTGTCAAGAGAATTAGGACTCTTTTAAATCTTACTGTAGGACTCTTTAAGAATTGATAGTCACTTACAACAGAGTTAACTTCAACTGATCTTAGGCCGAAAATTCCCTGAATTATAGTTTCTTTACCAATAGAATAGATCCAGAATTATTCCAAAGTGTCAAAGATTATATATTACTAGAGATATATACTGAGTATACCTCCGTACGTTAGCCTGAGCCTAATATATTATATTATCTCCTATAGCATCAGACTGAGTCATATCGTTACCTAAGTAAATAGACTAAGCCTATATATAATATACTTTACCAGTTAGGTCTAGTCAGCTATCCTATATACATAAGTCATCAAGTATATACTCACTACCGTAGATCATATTACCTAGCTAACCTATATATCGCCTACTACGAGACTAGAGTATACTATATATATATAGCCGCGCCTTATAGTACTAAGGTATATATATACCTATATAATTCAATATCAGTAGACTATAGTAATTATATCTATTATATTATATACACTAGCCCTACGCACGTACCTATTTCACATATACATATATAACGTTGATTACATTACTGGAGAGTACCTAGAGACCGCGTCCGCTCTTCACCCCGCCTTGATCTCGAGTCCTCTAGTCGGCCAGCCAGTCGAACACAACAAACCTCTAAGCACGGGCGCGGTACCCGGCATCCCGAGACGGCTTAAACCAGACTACTCACAGAGCCGTCACTTACACTACGCCTCCAGCGATCCAGCCAGCCTCATGTCATTCTTCTCGCTCTCTTGTGCTAAATACTTGGCTGAGTTATTATAGTCGTGGGTGTCGTGTTCACTTGTTGGGTGCTTGTGCTTTTATGTTGCTTGATATTTGCTCTGATGTCTTGTAGCTGTTGCTCGTCTTCTAATGGAGGATATCAGGTCGAGACCCGACAGAGGGTACACGCTTCTAGACACACATACAGCGAGCGAGAGCTTCACTCACGGCACCCCGACACCACACATGCCAGCGACACCTGCCCGAGCGACGGCGGGTCTGCGTGGGTTCCCGTGGTTTTGCTCCGCGACAGTCACCCGCCGCGCCCCTTTCGGCCCCCACCCGATCACGCTACTCACCAACACACGGCCACCGGACACACCGGTAAATCCATCCGGCCGAGCCAAACCTAGACCGTCGCCACTTGGCAGCTGAAAATCCACTCAAGCCATCCGCGACCTGCAACGCTCTCATACACAGCAGCACACACACGCACCACACCACCAGACACACACACGTGGAGACACAAGGTATCACCGCCTACATCGCGCCGCGCCCCGCCAGAGAACTCAATTTTATTCTTCGAGATAGTTCGCGTACTATCCTCTCGGACTAGGACTTCAAGCAAAAGTCGAAACGGAAAGCTGCAGCTATCGACATAGTCAGCTAGATATTCGCTACTCAGCGAATTTAGTACGTAAATTATATTTATAGCGTACCGTACAGCATATCAATACCTCCACTATGATGCTTATAGATCGTAGCAGGAACATCCTCACAGTACTATTCGCCAAATCACCACTGACGAGAGTAAAGCGGACCACCGAATACCAGACCGCAGGCATCAATTAGCGGAGCATGAGACTAACTCACCGTATAGCCGGAACCTAAGACCGCGGCCGGTTATACCCTCATGATCGGACCCTTATAAGCCATTAATTATTATTCAGGTAGTCACATAATATTACGGGAATAACGCGCTCACTAACACCATTACGGGAGCCTATCGATCTCACTAGTATCAATACTATCGAGAAATGACCTAGGGAGCCAAGCGCAAGGCCTTGCCCTAAATAGTACGGTCAGCGCCAGTATCTAATCAAGCTGCATCCATGACTGGCGTGCGTAGCAAAGCCTTATCCACCGTGCGCGCCTCATTATAGGAGTATATATATATATATATATATATATATATATATATATTTAATTTACTTTAGTTGATGTTTAAATATTTTAATATATTTACTTTAATTTTAGTCAGGGATTTAATATTTTCAATTTTAAATTAGTTTTAGCCTTAAATAATACATGAACAGAATGTACAAAGTCGGATTTGAACCATCGTCTATCAAAATGATTTACGGAAGCCTTAGACCAATGAGCTACAGTACCCGATTCTTACGACTGTAATTTTGAGTTAAGTGTTTCTTAGCAGCCCGCGTGAGGTCACTTTGCTATCCTGCCTTTTTCGACCTTTCTTCCTTTGAATTATCTTTCGTTCATTCTTTGAACTTGCGTATATAAAATCTTTGTCCATGTATTATTCAAGGCTAAAACTAATTTAAAATTAAAAACATATTAAATCCCTGACTAAAGTAAAAATATATATATTATATTATTTTAACATTAGTAAAGTAATTTAAATCAAAATTAATATACGAATGTGTATTTATATTATTTATATATTATATATATATAATATATATATAATTATATATATATATATAATATATTATATATATATATATATATATTACTATATATATATATATACATAATCTGTGTAAGCACGCATCATGCATACAAGATTTTAAAACAACAACAACAACAACCAAAAATCACAACAACTTACGTGGTTCTCACCTGTGTGTGTGTGTGTGTGTGGTGTGTGTGTGTGTGTTGTTGTGGTGTGTGTGTGTGTGGTGTGTTTATTGTGTGGTGTCACGCTTAAAATCAAATCAACAACAACAAAAACCAAAACAGACCAACAACAAACAACGACACAAAAAAACAACAGGCAAAACAACGATAAAAACCAAAAAGGGCTGGGCCCAATGGCATAAAGAAGAAATGGGCTCTGTGATTGGTTAGCCGTGGTTTGGTATGCCCGACTATATATATATATAAATATAT
>JABUQX010132011.1:37500-40000 GCA_015478945.1 Trachelipus rathkii
AAAGAAAATAAATAAATAAAAAAAGGAAGAAAAATAAAAATAAATATTCAATAAAGTGATCAAAAATAAAAGAAGAATAAAAATAAAAAAATAAATAAAGAAGTAAAAATAAAAAAAAAAAAAAAAAAAAAAAAAAAAAAAAAAAAAATAAAAAGAAGAAAAAATAAAAATAAAAATAAAAGATAAAATAAAAATAAAAATAAAAGAAAATAAAAATAAAAATAAAAAAAAAAAAAAAATAAAAATAAAAGAAGATAAAAATAAAAATAAAAATAAAGAAGATAAAAATAAAAATAAAAATAAAAGAAAAATAAAAATAAAAATAAAATATAAAATAATAAAATAAAAAGATAAAATAAATAAAAGAAGCATAAAAATAAATATGAAACTTAAAGGCTAAAATAAAAATAAAAAATAATAAATAAAAATAATAAAAATAAAAAAAATAATAAAATAATATAATTAATAATAACAGTAATAAAAGTAATAAAAGTAATAAGAGTAATAAAAGTAATAAAAATAATAAAAGTAGTAAAAATAATAAAAGTAATAAAAATAATAAAAGTAATAAAAATAATAAAAGTAATAAAAATAATAAAAAATAAAAATAATAAAATAAATGAAATAATAATAATTAATAATATAATAATAATAATAATAATATAATAATAATAATATAATAATAATAATAATAATATAATACATTATAAAAATTTTTATAACATTATCGTATATTGAAGAATTAATGTTTTCATGACAATATTAAATAGTATATAATATTAAACATAATAATAAATAATAATAATTAATAATAATAATAATAATAAATAATAAATAATAATAATAAATAATTAATAATAATAATATTTTAAATAATATATAAATAATAAAAATAAATTCTACAAAATATCAATGAAAAAAAATAAAAATAAAATAAAAATAAAAAAAATAAATAAAAATAAATTATAATAATAATAAATAAAATAATAGAATGCCATAATAATAACAATAATAATTAATTAAGAGTCATAATTTTATATACAAATTATAATAATAAGATTAGGAATTTAATAATAATAACAATATGAATAATGCAAATTTAAATATAAATAATAAAATAATAATGCTAATAATAATGCTGATAATAAGTGCTAATCCAATACCAATGCTAAAATAAATGCTAAATAATAATAATATATAATAATATATAATAATAATAATAATAATAATAATAATAATAATAATAATAATAATAATAATAATAATAATAATAATAATAATAATAATAATAATAATAATAATAATAATAATAATAATAATAATAATAATAATAATAATAATAAATAATAATTAATTTATAAAAAATAAAATATAATAAATAAATAAAAAAAATAATAATAAATAATAATAATAATAAAATAATAATAATAATAATAATAATAATAATAATAATAATAATAAAAAAATACCTTGTAAGAAATGCAATAGGTATTTTTAACCACTCACTGACGCATTACAGAAGTCACGATCAAAAACAAAGGATAAAATAAATATTTTTTCAAGTATTTTTATTTGACTAAATTTACAAATAAATTGGACATAAAATACATTTTTTTAGGAAAATATTTAGGAAAAAAGTAGTCTGGACAGGTGACTTTTTTTGTCCACGTACGTGCCTTTGTAACACTGAAACTTATTTTGAAAGGTGTATGTGTATGTGTATGTGTATGTGTATGTGTATGTGTATGTGTATGTGTATGTGTATGTGTATGTGTATGTGTATTTGTATGTGTATGTGTATGTGTAGGTGTATGTGTATGTGTATGTGTATGTATATGCATCAGTGTATGTGTATATGTATGTGTATGTGTATGTGTATGTGTATGTGTTGTGTATGTGTATGTGTATGTGTATGTGTATGTGTTTGTGTATGTATATGTGTACGCGTATGTGTATGTGTATGTGTATATGTATGTGTATATGTATGTGTATGTGTATGTGTATGTGCATGTTTATGTGTATGTGTATGTTATGTTGTATGTGTATGTTATGTTGTATTTAGTGCTATGTGTATGTGTAGTGTATGTGTATGTTTATGTGTATATGTTAGTGTAATTGTATATGTAAGTGTAAGTGTATGTGTATGTGCATGTGTGTGTATGTGTATGTGTATGTGTATGTGTATGTGTATGTGTATGTGTATGTGTATGTGTATGTGTATGTGTATGTGTATGTGTATGTGTATGTGTACATAGGACAGCTGCATGAATTGTCGGTAAAGCATGATTATGTATATATTTTTATTTTATAAGAATACTTTAAAATATAATTCGTGTTATAGAGAAACATTCGCTGTTTGTAGAAGCGTTGCGGGAAGTATTACAGGAGTTATATGAATGATTTGGCACTAAAATGTTAGGGTAGATTTGAACATTCTGTTGCACTTCACTGATAAATAGTTTATGCCATTCACGCCTCAATGAATCAAAATGTATGTACA
>JABUQX010132012.1:0-10334 GCA_015478945.1 Trachelipus rathkii
ATAATTAATCTATTTAAGAATAGAATAATGGCCTATGAAAAATGTTATTATAACCAGTAATAACTGATGTTCACTAATAATTAAATTTAATTGCCTATAGGTTTTCTCGTATGATTACCGGCTTTTAAGAGTAAGGCTGAGGCATATACCTGGAAAGTGGAAAGTATTTATGTACAAAAATTATTCTTGGTTTCCTATATTTTTTTTAATGATGGACACATATAATAGTATATGGGTTTACTTGAATTATCCATCACTACTTATTATTATAATTCACTTTATTAAAGGTACATAGAATATTATGACCCTACAGTTAATGAGTAAAATAACAGGGTAATAATATAAATATATATATATGGTAATAAGTATATAAATATATATAGTTTATTACATAATTTTTGTATAAATATATCATAGATACATTTATATAATACATAAATTATTATAATATATATTTATTACTACTACCCTCATCTATAATTACCTTAATAAAATGAAGGCGGTCCTTTGCGGGAGAGCTAAAAACACATTATACTAACTAAGCTATACATTATTTACCAGATAATAGTTGTAAAACTATATAATAATATATAATATATATTATCATATTATATACTACTAATATATTACCGGGGTATTTATAGTAGTAGTATATATTTATATATATATTATAAGATATATATAATATAAATATATATATATATTAGGATATATATAATTATATATATATTATATTATATAATATATGATAACTTACTTACCGAAGAGTAGATAATAGATTGTAAATTACTACCCCCCCTTATAAGGCGGGAATTACATGAAATACCTAACCACACAACGAATAACACCAAATATAAAGATAGTAAAAACTCAATTACATATAATAACATATATATATAAACTGTTAAATCTATTTATCACCTGAATAACACACATAATTAACACTATTTATAAGTTATTATATATAATATGTAATATATACTATGTATATAAATATAATATAATAGTTTGTTAGGTATTATTGTTATTTTTTTATAAAGCTCATTGGTGTTAGAATTATTATATTAACTCATATTTAAATATTATATAATTAATATTATTATATAATAATAATATAATAATATAATTAATACATAATATATATAATATATAATATAATCCTATATCCAAATATATATATAATCATATATATATTAATAAATATTAGATAGATTTTAATATTAAATTATGCCTATAATAATTATATATAATTATATTATATCAATTATTCTATAATATCTATTAAACTAAATATAGTCATTATAATATTTACTTTCTATCTATTATATATATATCAATATATATCAACAATAAAAAATTAATATATATATATACTATAGCTGTTTTGTCTGACAATCTTTATAATTGCCTACCGTAATTATATATATATATATAAAACATATATATAAGATATTATATATTATAAATATACTTTAAAGATTAAGGAAAAAAGAATAAGAATAATAGTTATAATAATATTCAATGTTAAGATAATATATCTAAGAATAAGTATAATTACGACTGTAGTTTAGGATATGATCAGCCTAGTACATAAATATAAATATATATATTACCTATATACCAATAAATATATATATTATATATATAGAGAGAGAGAAGAGAGATTGAGGAAAGAATTAGAAGAGGAAAGAAGAGTTAGCGAGAGAGGAAAGATAAGCAATAGAGAAAGAAAAACATAGTGAGAAAGAGTAAGATAGAGTGAGTAATGAAGGGAAGAGAGAGTGAGAAGCGGTAATATGAAAATGATAAAAAATAGAATCTCCATATAATGTTAGTTAAAACCATATATAGTTGTATAATAAAATTGGGGTACAGATTTAGATAGAGACGACGAGGATATATGAGTAGAGAGAGAAGAGTATGAAGGATAAGTTATGTACTAAGATGATAATGTAATTTAGAGAGAGAGATCGAGAAGAAAGTTGTGAAGTATGATTAAAAGTTGAGTATAATAAAGAATTTGACCCAGGTCTTAAAAGTTTAGAGTTGAAAGAGAATATAAAATCAGAATAAATTTTAGTATAACTGATGTGGAGAGAGAAGATATGAGAGTAAATAGTTCTAAGGAATGAGATAGAATGAGTAGAGTGAGAATTGAGCGTAGAGAATTATATAAGGTGAGAGAGTGAGAGAGAGAGAGAGTTTGTAGATGTTTAAATTATTAGGTAACTGTACAAACGACTAACGAGTGTGCCTAGACAAATAGTATTAGAATTGACATATATATAAGATATTGAAAAAAGATTAGAGTGAGGTCGCTCGAGGCGTAGATAAGAGAAAGAAGAAGAGAGAGGGAATATGTTAGGGAGAGTGGGAAAGATGTGAGTGGAGGGATAGAAAGAAGAATTTGATGTTTAGTTGAAATACTAGAGAGAGAAGATACCTATAAATGGGAAGATAATGAGAATTAGAGTAAGAGATGAAGTATGAGGATAATGAGAGATGAGTGAAGATGAGGAAGTACGAGTGTGAGATGAGATTGATGAGAGAGAAAAGATTGTGCCATTAATTATAATTCCATTGATATAAAGTGTCATCATAATTATTACCTGACCACATACATGCTTTACTTCGTTCTCCCTTGGAGTATAGATCAAGTAGAAATAAATTGTATCACAACATTCGACCACAAGCGCTCAGCTCTACGGGCCCAGCAAGAAACTAAAACTTTATTCCCTCCACTAAAAGCCGCCTCGAATCCCCGGGGTTTCGTTACAATCAGAGACCAAATTTACCACTTGAGCCAAGCCAAGTAACTCCACCTCGGTACTAATGAAAGATCCGAAAATTAATACAAGAAACCGTTAATTAAAAAAAAATATCCTAAGCACTAAAACTGCTTTAAATATAATCCCTAATTTTATTATGTAATCTTTTATATATAGTTATATAAATTAGTTAAATACTTAGTTTGTGTGTATGTGTGAAATAAGACTTTAATGTCAGTTACTATATTGACATGTGATAATCATTAAAAATTTATAAATATATTTAACTAAATGTATGGAAGGATAATAATAATTATAATTATATAAGTTGTTATATATAAATAGTATAAATATATATAATAAAAAAGATTTTCATAATTCAAAATAAATAAAAAGAAAAATTTAATTATTAAATATTTTTTTTAAATTTTTAATCATTAAATTATTTACATATAATGCAATAAGCGTGTAAGTAAAAGTTTAAATTTATTATATATATAATTGGTATATTAGAACAATTATTATATATATCTATATGTACTATATATATATTATATAATATATATAATATATATATATTATATATATTATCTATACTATATATAATATAATATAAAACAATATAGTTCATTACTAATTTATTTAAAATATTATATTATACCTGGTTTTTTATTTTTGTGTACGATTAAATTTTCATTCTTTATGGTATTTTTTTTGTTTTCATATAATATTATAAAGATATCATACATATATATATATGTATATATCATACTCTATAAGTAGTATCTTATGGTATATTATTTATAGTATAATATAAGCCTTTATATATATATATACTATCATAATATATATAATATATATATAATTATATAATATAATATATATTATCTATATATATATATATATATAAATATAATATATATATATATATATAATATATATATAATAAAATTATTATATATATATATATATATATATATTATATATATATATATATATATATATGTTATATATTATATCTTTATTAAGGCATTACTATAATATATATTAAGCCGGGAAGCGGAATTATGTGTCCTCTCTTTATGATCATTAAGGAATTTTCACTTTTATTTTAAGTATTTTGTAAAAACTTTAATTTGTTATAGTATTTTTTTTTTTCGGTTTTATTAACCCATGTTCCAGTGTAAATCTCAAGGTGTATAAATTAGTAAAAAATAAATACATATGTTTACTCTTAGGTTTTGACAAAACTGGGATCAATACGAAGGAAAAAAAAAAACATTCAATAAAAATTAAATGTGGTAAAAGTTTTCCCGTAATATCAAGTACAGAATTTATTGAATAGCGAGAGGATGTGACCGTTAGGAAGGCTTGTGGCACGAACCCTCCTCAATGTAGAAGTTATGTGACTGGATAATATATAGACGCAGGGTTTCAAAACACAACATTAAGATTGTTGAATTTACTGGCGTACGCTGGGGAAGGAATCGGGGAGCTACAGCCCCATCCTAGAAATTTTCAGAAAATCTAAATAGTAAAAAGAAAAAAAATCTGAACACGTTCTTACTTCAAGTCAAATATCCAAAGTTTATTATGAATAATTTGAAGAAGAAAGGGAATGAATGTTAAAACGGACATTTGAAGTCATAGGAAGGGGGGGGGGGAGGTTGTTGAAGGGGCAGCAGTCCACTCACCTCCGAAATTTTTGATGAATCATGATTTTATCAAATTTTTCAAATAAAAGCTAGAAAAAAAAAAAAAAACAAAAAAAAAACGGTACGTATGGAGACTCAGCCCTCAACACTCCCCGAAAAAAAATCATGCTTGAGCCAAAGTTTGCCCCGAAAGGTGCCATTCACACTAAATAAAAAGCATATAACCCTAAAAGCCACCAATATCTTTCAATAATATATATTAGTCTATTATATAAATAACTATATCTTATATAAGATATAATTATATAAACTAATTATAATATATATATTATAAATATATGTTTTTCATACATCTATTTGCTGTAAGTTTAAAAAGAATAGTAATATAGTTATATATATTATATATCATCCCTCATATATATATATATATATATTATCGCTGAGTAAGTCACTATATCTACTACCCAATATTTAGGCAATTTAATAAAATAACCGATATTTATATCTTCGTAAGAAAGGCCCAAATTAATCTTTAAACACCCGAATAACACATTCACATATATATTACAGAGCTTTAAAGATGGAAAAAATTCGTAAAGGAGCTAGCCTTCATGGATTCCGTGCTGGAATGCTCTTCGACGCGAGTGTGAAGAGACTAAAACTTAAGTATGTCATAAAAAGACTGTTGAAAAGTGGAAAGTTCACATATGAAACGCAAGAGTTTGAACTTCCTTCATAAAAGAGCTCCACTAACCTACAAGCGAACTACAAGCAATATCTTTAGATCCTACACTATAACGGATAGAGACAATTATGTGATCAGCCACGCCTTTTGCAAAAAAGAATCGTAGTAACCAAAACTATTACCTAATTAACTATTCTTACTAACATTTTAATTATATTTAAACTTTCCACTTTTCACGTTTTTATAATTAAATTTTCTAAGTCTTCGCACGTCAAACTGCGTGGACAGAGTATCCAACTGTGGTCGAAAGCTTACGCCCTTCGCACTCTATACAGGGAAAGACTTTATTTCTATTAATATATATGTAAATATTTATGTTGTTTAAGGATTACTTTTCAGGGCCTCTTTATTAAATTCCTACCTACAGAACTTTAGCGATTAACAGATTCGAATTTACTATATATATATCTATATATATTATATATATTTAATACTACTATAATACTATATATATATAATAATATATACTATATTTAAAATACTATATATATATATACTATTAGTATATATATATATATAATTACCTCACTAATAATCTAGGTAGATGCCTGGGCAACATAACCTAGAAAACCTACAACCCCTTACAAACACGCTCCAAAAAAAACCCTTATTATCGAAATACCGCAGCGCATTGGGGCTCCCACACAGAGAGAAGAACAATTGGAAGAACGTCTGCTTGGAGGCATCTCAGCCTGGGGCGCACCGAAACCCTCGGAATTTGAATGGTTAAAGGAAAGGGATGAACTGAGTGTTGTTTGGGTGGCACTCCCATCTACACGGGAAGAGAAAATAATTCGCCAGACGCGCGTCTTCGCTCACAGAAGAATGGATGCCTGCTTTCGACATCACATGATTATGCTACTGCAATCAATGAAATCACCTGACGTTGTCCCTTCCTCACTGAGTTTGGCGCCGCTACAGCAGCCAGAAATTTTGCGCCCTTCCGGTGGGCGCTTTTGGTCCACACGCTCTTATTACGGCCGTTTCCTGCTTTTTCTCCTACCCTCTTCGACCATCTGTCCACACCGTTCCTCATGCTCATCTACAAACTCACGCGCTAGCCACAACACATTCCCCCGCTCAATACTTCTAACAACCCGCCTCCGCTAACTCTCGCCGCGGCTCCTCCTCCTGTATCCTCAACGCCGCCTTCTTGCCTCCTATTTCCAGCTCAACCTCCTTATTCTCTTTACACTCAGTCCTCAACCCTTCCTACTCATCAACGCTTTGCGCAGTCATACCTCCTCCTGTCGGTCAGCCCTCTGGTACCGGGTTTTCGGTTCTGCGAAACTGGCAATTTGGCCGACAGTTAAAAACTGCCCCTTCTCTCCCTTAAACAATAGCGGCAATTAATATAACAACTTTTCGCTCTCGTGATCCCACTCCTTCCAAACTTTCGTCCTTCTCTCAATGCCGGGTCCTTCGGTGTCACCCTCCTGCTTCTTCCTCACGCCGAGCCCAGATGCGCAAGTATCCTCATGGGTAACTGGTTTATTATCACCATACCTTTTCGGTCCATGGATCGCCAAGAAATCGCGATCCTTTCCTGCCCTCCTCTATCAACAGGCGAAACTTCGACAGCCATACCGCGTCGAGGAGGCGGAAAAACCCCCCGGGGGAGAATGCTCGGCCCTTTTTTTCTTCTTCTTCCTTACTCGTAGTCTTATTTTTCTTCGTATCTACGATCAGTCTTCTAAACTTGTCTTCTCTAGTTGATCGATTCTGGGGCCTAGCCTTTTCGCTGGTAACCTTCAGGGACCCGTCCAGGACCTCTGCTATCCTCTCTCCCCCTCCTCTGGCTATCCCCCTCTCCCTGGCCGTCAACGTTTATCGCTGCTAATTCTTGGCTCGCTTAAACCATTTCCGGTATACCATAATGTGAGCGGCCTCTAATGCAGCGTTTGGTCTTTTTTTCTTACTCTCTCTTATTCTCCGCTCTTTTTCTTTCTACCCCCCCGCCGCAAGTCTTCCCATGGTGTTTCTTACCTCGTCGGCTGGGTGACACAAGACCCAATCCCAATCCGGATGCTGGATTTATTTTCTATGTTTTTGATCCTGCATCTTTTAATCCTTATATGGTATTCGACTTACTTATCGTAATATCCGCCGGATACACATCCTATTTTGTCGGCTCGGCCGCCCGATAACTTCTCTATTATAACTTTCCTCCTCCCATCCCCCGGTGCTATTTCTCTCAGCTTCTGCCTCTACCCCCAAGGGCTATTCTGCTGTTGCTCCACCTACCACTTCCTTCCAAACATCGGCTACTCTCCCTTTCTGAACCCTCACTGCAGAAGGAATTCCCCCTTCGTTTATTTTTTTGCATCCCTAGCTTCAGTATTATCCGATAACCCCTCCTTAAGAGACAATGTCTGTTGGAACCATCAAATATAATCGAACTAACTGGCCCACTACCCACCTTTGGCCTGGAAGCTTCAGGCGCGCTCCCCACCCGATTAAGACTAAAATGACCGCCAGGCCACGAGTTTGAATGCCACATGTTGCAACTGTGGCCGCCCCCGAATTGGTGCGCTCACGCTTACGCAAAAAGTTTGTTGGTCTTCTAACTTTACGCTATGTTACCACTACATATGATTCTTTATCTTATCAAAAAGATTAATTGCTAAATAAGATTACATCTTTAATGTTTTGCAATCTACTTGAATATTAATTAAATGGGGTCTTTTAATGGCTAATTTTTTTCCATTATTAACCTTATCAATTCTATTTCACATTTTCCAATAAAATAATATAGTCTTACCAGTTTGGGAAATAAGGGCGATGTATTTTTTCCAATCTGCGTTCCAAGACGGTGTTACACACTGGGCTCGAGATCATCAAATGAGAAGGGTAACACATGGAGAAACTAGTAAAATTGAGAGAGAGGTATATCGTATGGGTAACCTTGTGTCCCTCAGAGGTTGGCCTTAGTAATCGTTTTATTAAAGGGCTCGAGCCGATTTATTGCAAAACATATATACTATTTATTATATATATATACGAATATATACATTATATATATCTAATAACACTGACTAATTTATATTACCTAGTTGATTTATAGTGCGTATCAATTATAACTCATCGGTACTCATACACTATATATACTGTAAATATATAATATCAGACATTTGTTCCAATTGTATATAATGCCCAGAGAGGGTATAGTTATTTTAATATATATTATATATATAATATATATATATATATACTATATATTATAATATATATAGTACATATTATATAATGAATCATATATAACATATATTAAATTGATTTTATATTATATATAGTTTCACTTAGTGTTGCCTCAATTATATACTGTTCTTGACGCAAATAATAGACTTGTATATAATAATTAAAATAAATATAACACTTTAATATATATATATATAATATTCTATTATATATAGTATACTTTGGATACTATTGTGTTTATATATCGAGCCTATATTATATTTATATTATATACAATACACTACTATATATCTAGAATTTAACTTATTTTAGTGAGTCGTAAATTATGTACATCACTCCGGAAGGATTCTCTGGCGTGTAATTATGTCACCATACCCATGTAAAATATAGTCATAAGTAATATACTACTAATATACTATATATACTATATATAATATATATATATATATTCAAGTAGGAATGCAAAATATAGAATTAGCTATAAAATTAATATTTCTTCCATCAACAGAAAGGCAAAAGAAACTTTAATAGTCTAAAGAATGCTGAATACCAATCAAACAAATTAACACATTAATAGTCATTTGGTTAGATGATGCTGAACACAAAACTGAACCTTTAAATGTACGTATATGATCATACACACACACTAAAACATTTTATGCGTTTTAACGCGTTTCTTTTGTCGATAATCACCAATGTGCTATCAACGCATAAAATAACATAACATTTAAGCGTTATTCCCATTTTAAACGCATAACGTGCATACATACACCTACACACATATACACACCCACCACATACACACACCACATGCACACACCACATAATATATGATTAAAATGGAAACAATGGATTATGCCATAAGCTTATAATGGACTAACGCTTAAATGTTATGCGTTATTTTATGCATTAATAACATATTGATGACGATCGACAAGAATGAAGGCGTTAATTTTTAGAGAGTATGATTATACGAATTGGTGTGTGACTATTGTCTGATAGACTAGTGTAAAAATGTAAGACTTGCATATTTATACACGTGTTGGTGTGTGAATATGTCTGTTTACACTCATGCATGTGAGAATGTAAAATTGCACACTTATACACGTGTTGGTGTGTGACATGGTCGGTTAACACTCATGTAAGACTTGCACATTTGAGCACTGGTTGGTATGTGACTATGTCTGTTTACACTCGTGTAGGAATGTAAAACTTGCACAATAATACACGTGTTGGTGTGTGACAATGTCTGTTTAGACTCGTGTAAAACTTGCACACTTATACACGTATTGGTGTGTGACAGTGCCTATTAACACTCACGTAAAACTTATAAAATAATACACGTGTTAGTATGTGACTATGTCTGTTTAAACTCATGCAAGAATATAAGACATACATATTTATGCATTTGTTGGAATGTGACAATGTCTGTAAACACTCATGCAAATCTTACACACTAATACACGTGTTTGTGTGTACCTATGTCTGTTAACACTGATGTAAGACGTACCTGAAGAATATCCACACAGGAGGAATCAGAAAATAACAAAGAAAAGTTCCAATAACTTTCCACGCAGGCCAACTTCTTGTTCCCATCCAAACTTCATTCAGATATCTTTGCACCACCGGACGTGCAATCGTCTGGAACATATGAATTGACTATAGTACAATATATCTTGTTATTTTAGGGGAACTAACACTAACAACCCATCGTGCACTTACACATCACAAAATCAACACCCAAAACACCTCCATATTAATATATGTCAACCACACACACAAAAAAAAAATCATCGTATCAGTATACATACAAAATAAATGGTACGGCGTTAAATTTTTCTAAAATTTGTGTGGATCTAAGATTTTTTTTTCTTTTTTCCTCATTTTCAAATTTATGTACACACTCAAATACAGTATATTGGAACATCTTTGATTCCATCTAATCTGAAAATGTAATTTCTTTAAATA
>JABUQX010132013.1:0-17500 GCA_015478945.1 Trachelipus rathkii
TACCTCATTATTACTATACAATAAATCTCTAAAATATATTACCCCATCTTTCTCCTTCACACCTATCTCCCCTCCTATCCCATTTACCTCATACTTTATATATTATAGTATATATAATTAAAAGACTGGGTGATACAAACTTTGCTAATTTTATTCTCAACGACTGAAATGAAATTTAGAGAGTGGTACACAAGTGCGTTTGCAAAAGTTTTAATGGATATTACCCCCCTCCCTTAACCCTCTCTCCCAAACCCCATGCCGTCCCTCTTTGCTATTCCTTTTTTAAATTTACTATATCTCTGTTCCAGAAGTATCTTATCCTGTTTCAAAGAAATTTTTCTGTTCACTTTTTTAACACATTCATTATTGTCGAGCATTCTTACTATGCAACTCGTCTCAAGCCTGGGACCATACCGAAATTTGATACTATAACGGCGGCGCATCTCTTGCTTTATATACCCCAAACTACTAAATTTTTCTATATTCCTCCCCAGCTTTCCTTACTCCTATTCCCAAACAATCTCAACAACATATGGGACCTCTTTTTGTTCCTTCTTCACCACTCTTCACCTCCTCAACTCCCACCAATTCACTTCACTTTCCTTTACTTGCTCCACCTTTTTTATCTCCCCTATCCTTCTGGGCCGCTTCATCAAAAGATTTCCTCTTGAAAGTCTGTTTCACTGCGCTATCTACTGTACATATCCTCCACCACATTCACGTACTATATTTCTCGAGAGTTCCCTACTCTGCGTTCCTTTCCGCTCCTATCCCTGCATAGTCGTGTCCTAAACTTCTCCTCACAAATACACATTGTCTCATCTAAATTTTTCCACCTTTATGACTTATATTTCCTCTTTTTAATACGCTCATCAATCTCACTTTCGTGTCTTCTCCTAGTTTCTTCTCTAATCGCCCTTCTACGTATAAAATCTTTTACAGCTTGCACACCTCTCTCGGGTTATCTCTGCTATCATCTCTCTCTGCTCCGTGATACATATACGCTGTTCTCTAACGATACTCTCATGATTCTCATACTATTTAATGAAATGAATTAGGAAATAAGTAAATAATAGAATAAACATAATATATTATATTTGTATATATATTCTAGAATACATAAAATAAGATATATGTTTTATCTATAAGGGGCTAGAAAATATGAATTATTTATATTTTTTATTTTTTTTAATTATGTTCCTTAGAGATAGGTCATCTAGTAAAATTATGGATATTTAGTAGAGCGAGGTATATGAAATTTCATTTGGTATCAAACTGTGATGATCAAGACATTGAAGAAAAAAATAAATGCTTATTAATATAATAATAATGAAAACAAAATATGAAAAAAATCTTAATTAAGTAATAAATAATATAAATCTGTCTAAATATAATAATCTGTAATCATAGGTATACTCTGTTTAAATAAATTAATAAATCGTAAAAACTTATTCAATACCCTACGAAAGTCTACTACTTATATATTAACACTATTTATTAGTTTTCAAAGAATTGTTATTATGACACATTGCACCTTAAAGATATATATTGTTAATTAATTTACTGCATTTTTCACTATTAGGTAATTAATATATTATAAAAAAGTGGTAAAATGACTTGTGGTAGTAAATATGCATAATACTATTTAAAATGTAATTTATTTTTTAATACATTAACATACTTGCTACAGTAGTATTCCACTTTTGTCTTCCGGCCCCTGGTTCTAACCAGCCTTTTCGGATAAATGAAAGGGAATAGAGTTTATTATGGTATACTGAACACTTAGAGACAAATAATCTTATCTCACTGTTTGGTGAGATAAGTAAATGGTGGAAGGTTGAGTGATAAAACTGTTTAGTGGATGTAATGAGCTCGGAGAGCACGTTCGTAAAAGTACGTCTTCCAAGGTCTGTAGGAATGTATATAGAGGGTGGTCACCCCCTGAGGTGGTGAGCGCGATGATAGACGATGCATTCTTCTTTTTACTTCGTTAGTTATATTAAACGCCCTGTGGCGGTGAAATTGCGGTGATGAGGTGTACTGAGTTAATACGCTGACATAAGTATCTTAAGTTTTCTGGTTAGGCGAAAAACCGAAATTGTATTGGACTAGAGACCAAAATAAGACCTGAATATGATGTCTGTTTGGACCGACACAGGTATATCCAACACAGGGACCGTTGGATGTAGAAGAGTAAAAGTAAAGACACATGGGCACAAATCTGCATTACCTGATAATCGAATTTGAGAAAGCAGCGCCCCAAACGTTGTTCCACCCCACCTTCATCCAACGGGCATTCAAAAAGAATAGAAAATCGATCAAGCCGGGTAAGAGCCGTTACCATATCCGAAAAAAGAGTGCAAATACTATACAACTTTTGAAAAGATTGAGACCACAAGGACCTTTCATTATTAGTGTTAAATTATGTTATATATATTTACATAGTACAGGTTTTTGCCATATCGATCAAAATTTGTTTAAATATCGACTGAAAAGTGATTTGCACATATCGAAGCCCATGACTCTAGGCTCCGACAAATTTAAGATCGGTTTCCATAATATTCAGGTTTATCCGGAACTTTACCTACAGCGAGTATAACCTAAAAAAAAATATCACCACACAAATATTAAAGCTTTACATTCGCACCATCTGGCTCATACTTAACGCGAGATACCGAACTCCTCTGACTTTCATGAGAAGCATATACCGCGCGCTCCGGCTCCGGCTTGTGAAGTCTGCAAACTTTGTGACTTGCACGGTGCTTTTAGAGGAATACTTCTCGTTTTGGGCTCACGAAGCGACTCAGAAATCCATGGCCTCCCAGCATGATGTATGCGGTTTGGTTCAGACTCCGTGCTCCTGGAGAGGAGTTCGCAGGTATACTTTAATTATTAAGTGTAATACTCGCACGCGGACACACAGTGAGATTGTAATTTTTACTAAGTAGTTTGTTATTATTCCTTGTTTTATTAACTATATATATTCTGCTCCCTTCTCTGGCAATGAGTCTCACTTGACCTCCCACGCACGCGAGACACCGCAACGCACAGCTCCGTGCAAGCGACCGAGCTTCCGTATCCGACTCATTACTCTCTCGAATGAGAGGTATATATTAAGATGATTAATTTTTATTATTTAATTACCAATATTAATTAATTCCACATACCTCAATATTTAT
Organism: Trachelipus rathkii; assembly: GCA_015478945.1. Lineage (NCBI taxonomy): Eukaryota > Metazoa > Arthropoda > Malacostraca > Isopoda > Trachelipodidae > Trachelipus > Trachelipus rathkii. Next base: position 3,180 of record JABUQX010132013.1, read on the forward strand.
TATCATTTGAGTCTCATTATATTTTTATTATTATTATTATTATTATTTTTGTAGATTATTATTATTTATTATTAATTATTTAATTAATTATTAACTTTATTATTTTATTGCTAAATACAATTAGGTGTTATTTTTAGTCCCTCCAAACAGTTTCACTCGCGTAAAGGATTCCGGGATTATAGGAAGGCTGTCTAGTGGGAAACGAAGGACAGTATGTGTTACGGAGCAGTAAGCCCGGGTTTCGTGTCACCATAAGAATACATCGTAACGGTTAGGAGTTATCGAAGAGTGTCTGAGGAGAGGACGAGTAAATTGGAGGGATGATTAAGGAAAATGTGGGGAAGGAGAAATATACTGTTAACGTTAGCGCACTCTATGCGTATAACGGGCGTAGTTTACAAAACAGTGCAATAAGTAACTCGATATCATGGATCGCTATATTTAGAGGGTGTATAGAGGTGGCTATAGATTCTGCTTCACCTCTGCGTATAAATAGCCTCTGTGAAGTATGTACTAAGCACTGAGAGAAAGGTATGTTAAAGTGACCAATTAACATATAATACTTTTTTAATAATAGGATATCGTTGAGGAAATTATAATTTGATCGTCTATTTGTGAAACAAGGTGAGAAGGTCCTTAAAATTTTGATTGGTTAAGTGAGGAGAGAAAAATAATGGATTTTGCGTCAGTTATTTGCATCGTTCAGTTTCATAGAAATATAACGATGTATAGGATTATGTAAAGAATGCTGTAAAGAATAAGTTGTTAGTCGTTATAAAGTCAGTGTGACCCGGAGGGAGCTGTCTTCTGGCGTGGACCAAAAATTTTAATTAATTCTTTAAGCGGGCCTAGTTTTGACATAATTTAATAGATTAATACAGAGTTTCGTATAATAATTTAATAAATATAATAGGTTATTGTTGTCTAGATTATATAAAATCTGGGTAAAACGACGTAATAATCATATAGAGTGCTCGTCACAGAGAGTATAGCTTTAATATAGACAACATCCGATAGTAAAATAATCTGGTCTGATGGTGACTGGTGAAAGCGTGAGTTGTACTTAGAGACCGTATTTACCACTTGGGGAATTCGACTGGAAATTTGGGTCTTCTGGAGTGCGGTAGGCTAATATTTAATAATCATTAGCGCACCGTTCAAAGATTCTGGTCGTTGTATAATGATCGTTGGGGAAAGGAAACACGAAGTTGTCAGTCAGGCACGGAATCATATATCTAAGAGGCTGTGTGCAGAGGAGAGCACAGAATTGTAAGATAGATAAGGACGGGAAAGAAATGAAGAAGCCAGGGTAGTACCGCTCTCTCTCCATCCTAGAGACCGAAAAAGATGTGTTAGTAGTTCATCATAAATGAAACTCTTGGTTTAGGTTTGGATAACCCGGTGACGAAGTAGGGTCAATTGTTCCGTTTATTTATAAATTAAAAACTGTTTTTAAAAGTTGATAAATGAAACAGCTTATAATTTTCTTACAATATAAAAAGGGTACTTTTAATTTGATTGGATTTGTTTTACTTAATGTTAAATTTTTCAGGAGCTCTTATCCTGTCAACAGGGGAACTCTAGGCAGGCCCTTTCAAGTGCGCCGCAAAACTGCACTGACCCGCCTCTGATAGATAAATATTATATGTGGGTTAATCTAGGGAGAGAGTATATGCCTAAAGCAAGTAGTAGTAAAGATTCAGATAAATAAACCTTTAAACCGTAATCAGGCAGCAAAGGAACAGTCATTTAAATATGATTTGGAATGAAGGAAAGCTTAGGATTAGTAGAGATTCTTTCTCATATAAAAATTATTTTATCGGATTTTAATGCAATAAAATGATAAATTTCTTTATTCTTTGTTAAATGCATTTATAGCTACATTAACCATCTTACATAATATATACCGCTATTCTTTTACAAGTCCAATATATACCTCATCATCTCGTTGTAACCTTCAGTTTACTTAACTCTATACTTTAACATCCACTCAATACGTCTTTCTGCGAGAGATAATTCCTGTTCACATCTCTAGTTCCACCATACTTTTGATTTCATTAGAGGTGGTTCTATATTATAGATTTTTATAAATTTTCTATTATTAGAATTAAGGTTTTATGCTGAACTTTTGTATTCACACTTAATTTTTTGAGTATATATAATTAATTTGAGCATATATAACACTTTATAAATAAAAAAATTATTTTTAAAAATAACTATAAAAGTAAGTTTTTTATATATTAGAAAACAATGCAAAATAAACACTATTCTCACTTATGAAGCTGATGTAAAAAGATAACATAAAAAGTCAAGTTTTTTTCGCGGAAAAGATCGAAAATCTGAAAATGAAACCACAGTCTAAATGAAACTTATACGAGTTCATCTAGTTTCAATTTTGAAAAAAACGCTCTTTGAGATTCAATCATCTCCTTTGTTTAAGGTTTTTGTTTGTTTCCGTTTGTTGTAGTTATTACAGCATTGGAGGATATAATAAACATCAAATTAAAAATTTTAAATTGATAAATAAAAATTTACCTAACTAGGCAAAACATTTGGTGCTTGAGTTTGATTCTAATGCTATCTTTTCCGTTTTATTATTTTGTGTAGAGAAAGATTGAAAGGAGGTTACACAATAACTCTATCTTAAGCAGAATAGAAGAAAAACAGAAAGCTAAAAATAAAGACCTCAACAACAAAAAAAATTCAAAACCACACGAATATGTAGTATTGTGAGAGACTCTGACACTTTAAACCTTTGAATAAAAATAAACTTAGTTGAACAGAAAAATTAAAATAAAAAGAGTATATATAATTTTTTTAACCACACACACTACCAAATTGTAAACAATTCAACACTCTTCCATTCCCTATCGTTGAAGTTGTGAAACTTTTTTTTTGTATACCACTATTGCTACTAATGGAAAGAATTAATCGCACACGTGAAATACACATAGGTATCTTTACCCCTACCAAACCAATTTTATTGAAATTGCTATAAAAATACCATATCCGATGTGCGAAATGGAACATATATATAATTTGAGAATTGAAAAAAGAAAGAACTAGAAGATAAAGATTTTGTGGCACTATGTTTTATTTATCACGAATATTCTCAATATGAGAAATATCTTTAGATACAATGTGGCTTTCCCAAAAATACCCGGTACCATATTGTGCATTATCTTGGGATTCATTTCACAATAGATCACATATACGAGCGAGTGATCCAAAATTTAATCTTTGCCTCCCTATCACCGACCACTGTGCAGACAAAAGCAAGTACCATAGTGTTTTTGGTCGTTGTCTTTCAGGCGTTAGTCATCTCCTTTGAGATGAAAATGTTTACCTTACCCTACTGGACCCTAAATGAAAAAGTACCTACATGACCTATTACATAATCCACGTTCAGACAAAAAATTCGTGGGGAGTTGCGATCATGGCGGCGAAGAGACACCAAATAATTAACTCCAGATAGTATAACTTGTTTGGTTTTTTCAGTCTACCCACTTCATGAATGTTGTACCGAATAATATTATTGCAGACAATTAATCCAACATATATAGGATTTGCTTCAGCGTATTTGGGGTGCAGACAGAGTAAGGGGTCTTAACCGTTGCAGATCATAGGTTGCGAGTGGGGATCCATATATTGGCACTCGCCACCACTCGCCCTGGCACTGCCACCAAAATGCATTTACGGGTTTTGTTATTGTGAGCGAGTCAAAAGGTGTGGGTTAATAATATAGAAAAATATTAACATATACTTTTAATCAAGAATAATTGTCAATCCGAAGAATATATATCTAAAAAAGGTTGATTGAAGTGGATAATTTACTGGACGAAACTATTATATAAATCTACTACTACTCGTATATATCGCATGGTAAATATATATATATATATAATACTCTATATATAAATAATATATATACGAATGTACGCTGATAGTACCAATATTTTAGAATACAACCATAGGAATAAGATCATATACTAAGTATTATATATCTAGTAGTGAGATTCGACTTCTAATTATACCTGACAACATAATTACTTATACTCTCATTTTAAATTGAAAAATAGAAGATGATAATAATCATTAAGGTGATAACTATATATATAACGAAAAATTCATTGAAAATATCAGCAATGAGAATTTATTAGTATAATCAGACGCTGATCTAGCACACCCGCGCGACTATGAATAATGGACCTTCAGCGCGGTTACCTTGGTACAGTTTTAGGAAAAAACAATTTACATCAATGATTGTCACTTTTCCTGTATAGATGTTTAAAATGTCCTATTATATCGATGTTTGCAGATTACTTATATCGCTATGCTTGGATTTTCCTTTTATCTATGGTAACTCACACTGAATCTACAACAATGAATTATCGGTTTGGCGACCAAATGACAAGTGCAAACTAATTTCTCTTGTGCACCAATCAAGGGTTAGCCAGGTAGTTTTATTAGGCCGAATTGTATTTTTGTCTTGGTAAAAACCATATTAAGAGTTAAGTCTAGGGGGTATCTTGATTATTCTTTCACACTGATTAAATACATCCTGGTTAAAGGCTATAGGTTATTTAAGGGTTAGTCATAGGACCTGCCCAGGTAAATACTGTTATTTGCATGTTCTAGGTGTAATAATGACTCGTTTCGTTAATCTTTAACCTATATTGCACATATAATTGTTAATAACAAGTTTATCATACATTCAGTTACCTTGTCTCGATATAGTGCTTAATATAATAAGCACTTGAATCATATAAATAGGAACTATATACTATTGAATAAGATTTTTATTATAAGAATAATACCTCAACATATATATAAAGGCCTATTTAGATATACCCACATAGCATCAATATGACTAGGAAAAATTATAATTGATATCACAAATATATCGGTAACAAGACTATATATAGTAACGCATACCTATTACATAGTCCCTATATTAAATATATCCTGTATATTAATACAATTAACAAAATATATAGTTCCATACACTTAAACCTATATATAATATAAAGTAACTATTTATTTAATACAATAACAGAGGTATCACTCACTATATATCTAATAATCACTTTTATTTAACCATAAGCTAATATTATCAACATTATTAATTACGTATTAAATTCATAATTGATCAACAGTCACATACATTTATCAAATGTGGGATCATAACCTAATACCTTAACTAATTAATATACACTGAGTCTATAAATGAAAGTATTAGTCAAAGAAAGAGGTAAAAGTTTTTATTAAATGGCGATAGTAAAAACTAAATGAAGCAACAGAATCTAAAAAGAGCTTCAAGTAAATCAGTGTCGTAAAATCTCATATATATACCTTATTTTCAAGATAAAATACATAACTTCTAAACATATGAAAATGATTTTATCTTTAAACTCCACATTTGCCTAAAGTGAGCAAATACTTATTATATATATATTAGACCCCTTATACTGTCACAGGAATACACGATAATTATATTAGCATATGTAGCTAGTATTCACTCAATTTTATGGTTTACGATTAAATATAATGACACATCGTTTGAATATAAACGAAATCATCCTTCATAAAGATTAATATATCAACTAAATAAAGCGTAGAGATATGCGGGGGATGTCAAACGTATTAACACTGTATGAAAAAAATCACTCAATACTGTAAAGATTAGTGTATAATTAAACTATCCCTTTATAAATATGTATAATTGAGATTCTTTCTTACACCCTATAATTCTCGAAGAACAAGATAAAACGAAGGAATTTAGTACGAGAAGTAAACGACACATAACACATCTCATTATATTTGAATAATAAGTGTATCCAATAATGTCTCGTCCACTGAACAGATTACGCGGCTCTAATGAAATACACTATATCATTACAAAGATCGTTGGGAAAATAAGGTTCTTGACATAATTACCGCTTAAACTCGTGGTCTCGAGGTACAAAACTCGAGTGAGGCTCATCAACAATCTTAAAGGTGAGTGGGATACATAATTCCCATCGTTTAGGACATATTTGATACATAAATATATTAATAATAATAGCTAAACATAAGCATTATACTTATAAGATAAAATAATTATAATACGAATTAATGGTACACTATAAACAACGTATATATAAATATATAAGATAGATATATTTTATATACACATAACTAATATAACTTATAAGCTGAAATAACTACTTACTGGTTTATAACATTAACTAAAGTCTCATATACACTATTAATAACCTATGTAAAGTAACTGTAACATTTAGGCATTAACTAAATAAATAACTATATGTTAAATACTCTAATCATTATAATTATACTTATTACCAAATAGAAAATTAATAATATCTCATAACATATTTTAAATTACGAGTTTTGATTACCAGAGTAAAAACATTTGACCTACAGTTATTACTTGTTCTGATTCACAAAAGAATTTAATACATTAGAGGTCGACTTTGGAATAAGGATAATATATAATATGAGAGTATGTTATAAATTAAATTCATAGTATTGCAAGGCACTCAGAGGAAGTAACGGAAAAACTACATTAGATATATGTAATAGCATACAACGTTACCTAAATGAGTTTCCCAATTTCTATATACACGAGATATCACTGGTTGAGACAATAAACACACTGAAACTAAAGAATGAGTCTTATCATATTGTGTCATTCAATTGATAGGAAAGCAGAAGCCACAAAAGGCCAAAACCTTACGATAATGTTGAAAAATCAATTTAATGCTATCGACTGTAACGATAATACACTAACAATTAAAAACTTCCGCACTTAAAGTCATAAAGACTAAAACCTGTATTTTCATGTTCTCCTCAACAAATTGGAGTACAGACTCGTACATATCGAATGGATAATAAAACGAGAACTGTTATTTTATGAAAGCATACAATATCTTCTCTAAAATTACATACTATTTTGTTTTAAATTTTAAACTTTACACCTTTTTTAGATGGGTGAGAGTCAAATATTGAATATAGTACAGTTACATAAACTTAAGGAGATATTATAGGGTGTCTTAGACCTATTATTTAAAATTAACATACCTTGTCTCTAGAACTTTTATCAATACTACTATAAACCTTAGAGGACAAGAATTAGAGATATATGCACGCTAAAACAAAATGTTTTACCTCTATACCAAATACTGAATGTAAGTACTTCAAAAAAATTCATCCATAACGGCTCTCGTCCCATAGAATATATCATATAAAGTTGATCCGGAATAGGCACCCAACTACTTTGAGCGAGATGAGCGGGAGCGTTAACACTGAGATAGCAATAATGATTGCCAAAGTTTAAAACGAACACTATGAATGCCAACATAAAAACAGCAATATGATTCTAAAAAGCTTGAAGACAAAAATTAAACAAAATCCTTATCCTAACATACTGCAAAACTAAAAAAAAATCACTACATGGATTAGCAAGATAGCAAATTTGGAAATCATTAATGGGAGAGAGAGACGTAAAATATAAAGTAAGAGGTCACTTGAATATGCACCTCAGTTAAGCTAGAGGGAGTGCATAAATAGGATAGCTTTGATGGGAACTGAGGTTGAAGGAAATACAAATATACAGCTTAAAAGGTCGTAATATAATAATGTGCGCATAAATTCGTAGTCGAAGATCACGAGAACGCCATACCAGTTATCTCATGCAGTCCCCTAAATCCTGACACCCCCACCCTGCCTAATGATCCTAATTGAACTCACTTTGCGAATGTCCAAAGGTCATGAACTGGTGGAAAGTGTCTACTGAGCTTATCGATAATTGGAAATAACATTGAAACATTAGAAAACCAATTAACATAATTTTCTTTTATAATTAAACTATTCTATGAATTTTACTTTCTCTATATATAAGAAGCTAAGAAACTCACAGCGAAAGTTTAAGCATTCATTATTTGGCTATTAAGCGGCTAACATAAAGAATGTATAATCAATACTGAACTAAGAATATAAATATAATATTGCCAACTCATATTATACTATATTACGGAGCCTTATAGAATATCCGTACTATACCATCCTGAATAAAATTCCTTCACCTTTAAACGAAATAAATAAATAAATGGTAAAGTAGCTAACAGGTCATACATACTCGATATTTTTTTTTCCTCATATATTTCGAAATATATAGCAACAGGTTAAAAATATAGCGTATATTAATTTACTATACAAAAATTATCTCTTAATAAAGTGACTAGCTATAAATATATTATATCAAATACCTTAAATTAATACTCTATTCTATAGTAACTATGAATATTGAATACTCAATTATAATATTCATATATTTACATATCAAATATTACATAAATATTATATGAGGGTTCAATCGTTATATATTGGTTCTAGTTACGTTTGTTCGGAGTAAATTTTAACAGACATTGAAACATGTTATGACATCCTCTCTCATTTTTGATACTTTTCACCATATATTCATTTGATTATTGAAATTAAATTTGAAAATTTTTCTCTAGATAATCATAAGACAAAAAATCAGAGGTGGTCTGAGGAACAATACCTATACTAACGTTAGTATCTACAACAATATTTGCTCTTTAACTTATAACCTATGCTCTTCAATCGCGTTTCTTACACGCTCACACTTCATAAAACTAATGGTCATAAAGTTTAACACAGTATATTACATCCTTACAAAAAAACTTTCTCACTTCCTATTTTGTAACTACACTTGAGCACAAAAATCAAATGAGAGGAAATTATTAATTTTTTTTGGTCTCGTATGTCATAAAAGGATATTTTGAGTTAGAGAATTTATAACACTCAGTATAAAAACATAACGTCCCTAACTTACGACATATGAGGTTGTTGTTGTCATTTGTACAAGGTAGGTATTCAGAAAAAGCAATGCACCATCATTATCCAGTTTCCTGAAGAGAAAACCCCAAAGGAGATTTGGCCGAGCTCTGAGGAGGGGTATAAGGCACTCAGCGGCCGAGAAGAGGCTGATGGCTCTAAGCGCAAGACACCAGCCGGGTGTCTGTCCTCCACCGCATATTACCGCAGCTGATTATACAAAAGAAGTAGATAACTATCTGTTTTCTATTGCATATTTTATCACAAGGAGGTACAATCACTCCCACTGGGGTTTTCTCGCTGATAGGTTTAATGTATTTTGCTTTTTAGATATTTTCCTTCTTTAGATGTAATGTAAAGCGTGAGCGTTATATTAGTATTCGTAGGTTAGGCTCCGTTTATTGTTAAATATTACTATGACAATGTGGAAAAAACACTGATTTGTTAGAAGAGAAATTGTGAGTTTTTGTAATTATTTTTATTATATTCTAAATACGTGTTAGGGGGGGAGGGGGGGGGGCCATTGGATTCAAGCTAACACTATGTTAGTAGCAAATACTGACACTGAAAGGAAAGAGGGTCTCATGATTGTGTAATATTTGTGAGCTCAGCTCTGAAAAGTGTTTTGCCGTCAATAGACTTTCTGCTTACATTGCTAATGATCTAACGTTAGTATTCCTAGGTCAAATTGCTGTTTATACTCTGATAGGCTGAAGTAATTGTCTGAACTGCCTTGATGAAGATAATGGTCAATGTCATAGGTTCCAGATGGTGAGTATCTTTGATAGATTTGGTCACTTTGTTAGGGGATTTTGTTAGATAATACGGCTTACCTGTTTGCTATATGCGAAAAAAGTGGGAACATATCGAGTATTGGTATGACCGTGTTAGCCTACTTTACCTTGATCAAGTAGGGAATTTTTCAAGGATGTTAACGGTGAATGTATTTCATCGACGCGATGGTATGTTAGGTTTGCATTTGTACATTATATATTCCTATCACAGGCTCTACTGATTTTTAGCATTTATTGATGGCTAAAACTTGGGTTGGTTAAGCATATATTCATAGGTTAGTATATATAAAAAATTATTTTTATATGTTATTTTTGTCCAAAATGATACTACTTGAAAATATTGACTTGAATCAATAGATCAATAAAGCAATAGATCAAGTTGGGAACGGGTAGGGACTGCAGGATGGGTGGTTATGATTTACTGATTTACTGAATTTACTCTTGCTTTAAAAATAACAGTAATTGATTTATACGCTTTACTGTGATTGATTTTTATTAAAGAACTTAATATTTATGTTATGTTGGAATAAAATTTTGTTATTTTTGTTATGTTTGGTTAAAACTTTGTTATGTTTGTGATTATTCGCTGGGGATTTATGATATTTAGACGAGGTTATGAATGAATTTTTTGGTGAAGATATCTTAACGAATTGATGTAACATTTGTTTAGTTAGCAACTTATATTCTTTGTCAGTAATATGATTAGACAAGGTTTATCGCTAAACTTTTGTTTAATACTTACGGTGTTTATGCTAAAATTAAACCTTGATATGTTAGAGATATGCTTGGAAAAAGTGTGAATAGGTTTACGTTTGTACGATGTGTTAGGTACTTTACTGGGCTGTTCAGTGCGGAAGTTTTGTTACGTTAGTGTATATATTTCGTACGTAAGGGTGTGGTTAGGTTTGGCCTTTGTACTCATATTTCCTTAGTTCAGGTTATACTGTTCCAGCTTTTACTTAATTTGAAACTTGTTTACGTTCGCATAATTTCGGCTGCTTCCTGTATGCATAATTAAAAAAGCAAAGGTTATGATAAATTTCTTGTTAAATATTACTGGGTCAATGTAAAATTAACGTTAATATGTTTAGAAGATATGTTTTTGGTGAAAAGTATGAATTAGGTGTAACGTTTGTGTATGCAATGTCAGATTTACTTTAAGGTGTTTAAGTGTGGAACTTTGTTTATGGTTAACAGTTTATTTTCATGCTTAAGGTTGTGTTTAGATTCGTCGTTGTCATTATTTTCTTAGAGTTTCCTGGTAATGCTAATGTTAGCTTTTAATTAATGTGAAACAATGTTTACGTTAGCAATATATCGTTGGTTAGTAATCATGAAAGAATCCATAAAGGAACTTAATCTTTGACTATGTTATTGTTGTTGGTTGTTGTTGTCGAACGAGAAAATATACCCTTTTGAACTTGATATGGTTCATTCGTAGGTCGTATTCTTGTTTACTTTCTCTTCGATTGGTTGAAAGGAAAGAATCTCGATTACATTTAAGGATGTTTTATACAGACTAATTTTCTTCAGTAAGGTATGGTTTGTTCACCAGTGTTAATACGTTGGACTCTCCGCATCTCTACGCTTGTTGTGGATATCTTCACGAGGAGTCGTTATTCCCAACGATGTTTCATTTATATTTAATCGTAAACCAAATGGTTGACTGCTGACATTAGCGTGTCTTCCCTCCTCAGAAGGGTCCAAATATAATAAGTAATTTGCAAAATCACCCCTTTTATGCAATGGTTAAAGTATAGAGAATTTTTCAGTTTAGAGTTGGTATTTTCTGAAAAGGGGCGGAGTCTAAAGAGATAAGCCTAAAAACTTTACTTTAATCGTCCTTTATCCATTAGGTATTATGATAGTGGTATGTTATGAATCATTTTTGATAAATGGTTACTGTGTCAATGTAAGATTAACGTTATATGTTAGAGATATGCTTGTTATGGAAAAAGTATAGATAGGTTACGTTTTGTATGTAAAAGTTTAGTTACTTTTTTGGTGTTAAGTGTGGAGCTTTGTTAATGTTAACAGTTTATTAGACGATAAGTTGCGTCAGGTTTGTCGGTTGTACACATTTTTTCCCTAGTTCATTATGCTATGTTAGCTTATAATGTGAAACATTGTTATGTTAGCATATATTTCGCAGGTTAGTATATAAAGAAACCAATCATAAGAAAAAACCCATTTTAATATATCATCCTTAACATGATATGTTTTAAAAACACAGAACACGTAAAGAATTGTAACTCTGATTAATCTATACGAAGATTACTATTCCCCAGGACATCGGGTAAGAAAGGTTTAAACAATTTAACTAGGAAATATTTAATCAGCTTTTGCCCTTTTTTTAGAAGGTATAAATATCTCTTGCTGATATTTTCAAAGATTGTTCTTTGTACCCTGGTGATTTCATCTCTTTTTCATAAAGGAGGGTGAATTTTTCAAGGTTGAGCGCCTCGATAACTGGTGTTTCCTGTGATTCGAATATATTGTGCTCATCGTACATCGTATAGAGTATACCATGCGAGAGGTTAATAGTTCGTCCAGTAAATCAACTTCAATCAACCTTTTAGATATTTCTTCGTGCATCTTGATAAACGCTGTAATATTTTCTTTACCACTTACACAAACACCAAAGGCAGTGGGGCGGAATATCCCCGTTGAATTAGGTCTCCACCACATACGTAAATCAAGGGATTCAATATTGTTATGTACTGAAAAAACAAGAGTTAATCTTTTTGAGTCACCTTCTTCGCAGCCATTGATCGCAACTCCCACGGAATCTGAGAACCAACTAGAAGAATATTACTACTTTGTGGAAGCAAGCATAATCTGGCATACTTTGGAAATGAAACATCGGAGACCAAGATAAGTCTTGGGGCTCCCATATGGTCTGTAAAACGTGTGTCGAAAATCTACGTCAGTGGAAAAATGGAAGAAGAAAAGGTTTAAAATTTGGTGGTGCCTATGGATGTCGTTGAATTGCACTTGGAGTGAAAGGAAGGTAGTCGTGAGCCAAAAATCCTATTCTACAGTTTGACTCTGAGTTTATCCAAGTTATAACTTCCATCGAACACATATTTTTGTTTGGTTAATGTGAAAGGTATAAATCGTTAAAGAAAACGTAAATTTTTTGGGGGGAAAAAATATATCGGGATTTGGAATCAGCAAGGCGACGATGGTAACGCCCACAAACTTGCCTCCAGGACGATATCCCCATTCCAAGTGTCAACTACACTCCCATTCGCAACTAGCATTGTCTGAATGAGAAGATAATCCAGGATTTGGTGTGCAACGTGCAGATAGGGGTAGTGAATATTAAGAATGTAACTTTTCTACTCAGCAACAGGTTCTCCCCAGGAAGAGATTCATGATTTAGTACGGGAAGAGTTAAGTCCTCTCCAAAGCAAGAAATTCTGGAGCTTTTAGCATCTAGACTAAGTGAAAAGAACCTGTCTATAGGCCGAATGTAAAATACTTTTTTTTCAGGACAAGAGAGGTAAGTACTAGGTGTACTTCTTCCATATTTTCATTGAAGAAGAAGAACTAGTATACTGTAGGGAACATCCCTGGACCCCTACTCCAAATGGGGTTACCTTAATACCGACCAGAGAAGATTGGCGATTGTTTATGGATAGTTCAAAGAGAAGCTTGAAGTGTGTTTTATTGTATACAATGGCAATAGTTATGCATCGATTCCAGTAGGTCACTCAACAAAACTGAAAGAGGAATATGAAATATAAGAAATGAATGTATTGTATTTAATGAACACCAGTGGTCTATATTCGTTGATTTGAAGATGGTCAAAATCTTACTTGGGCAGCAAAGCGATATACTAAGTACCCTTGTTTCTTATGCTTGTTGGGATAGAAGGGCTAAAGAAGACCACTGTGAAAAAGTTGTAATGGCCTGCTAGGGGAAAATATGACTGTAGGTGCATCAAATATCTTTAACGAACCACTGGTTGATAGGGGAAAAATTATTTTCCCACCACTCACATGCAACTAGGACTGGATGAAGCAATTTTTTAGGGCCCTAGACAAAGATGGTGATTGTTTTAAAATATATTTGCAGATTTTTTCCAGGGTTGAGTATGAAGAAACTCTAAGCTGGAATCTTTAGCGGCCCTCAATTCGCTCAAATCCAAAGGATGACAATTTCCATAATTCCATGACTGATATTGGAAGGCATCTGCCTGGAAAAGTTTTGTCTTGGTTGTTCAGAACTTTTTGGGCAACGAATATGCCAACTATGTAGAACTCGTAGAGAAAAACCATCAAGACTTCAAAAATTTTTGAATGCTAATATGAGCATAAAAGTTCCCTTTCTACATAGTCACTTAGGTCGGGTTCCGGATAATCTAGGATGTTATAGTTGAGGAACAAAGGGAGAGGTTCCATCAAGATATCAAGGTGATGGAAGAAAGATACCTAGGAAGATGGGATACACACATGATGGCAGACTATTGTTGGAGCCTTCAACGTGATTGTCCACATTCTGCACACAGAAGACAATCATATAGACAGCGATTTGTAATGCATTAATTGCGATTTCATTGTACAGAATTGAATGTTTTGACCTATTAGCATTTTATGTACTTACTCATTAACAATTTGATATATATCTTTCATGTTTTTTTTTTTGTGAATTACGTTACAACCT
>JABUQX010132013.1:22500-25000 GCA_015478945.1 Trachelipus rathkii
GAGGGGATTTGGTCGGAGGAACCCCCGCGCCCCCCAAATACGGGGGTTCCGGAGACCATCCCGGAGGGGGGGATTAGTCCCCCCGTAGGCCCACCTAGAGGCCGAGAGACCCGTGCCTGTCATCGGGGGCGGGTTAACCCGTGGGTATTTCGTTAGAGTTATACGCCCCAAAAAAAATAAATCCAAAATGATACTTTTGGGATAAACATTTATTCGCAACACCAATCTATTCGTACTCTATAAATCTCAAAAACATTTGGGAACATTTGATTTACTTATATATATATACTGTATTATTATATATATTATAATATATATATTATATATATAGTATATATAGATATATATATATTATATTATATATATATATAATAATATATGATTTGCTGACGACAGCGTAATGTTAAACGCAACTTCTGACGCTCACGACTCCTTATCGTGGACCCCATGAAGAGTCTGACGTTGGACTATGACGTCACGCGCTTCAGGTATATCTACATACGAACGAAACTCCCTTCCAATGGAAAGTTATATTTTTAGATAGATTTTAAATTTATATTATATATATATGATTATAATATACTTAAATATATCTATATTTTAATATAATTATATATTTTTATATATATATATTTGAAGTTATATATATATATCGTATATTAGTTATATATTAATGGGTTAGCTGGATAATATAACATAATTATATTATCGAGGCTGTAATATATATAGGTCATATATATAGTATAGTATATATATATATATATATTACACAACATATTTTATTTTAAAAGGAACATTAAATTTGAAATAATTGACTTCATCATTAATAAAATAAATTGACTTTTCATTCTTTTTTTAACCTAATTTAATTTTACCCTAATCATGAAAAATTTAAACAAAATTGTAAATATTTTTTTTGTAATGTAAAAAGAAAAATAGGCTCTTGTTGATTATCAGCATCCAGTTAAGCTAAAGCCGATTTTATTTTAAAATCAACTAAATCGAACACAATGAACAGCAACGCCTCATAGTGTTAAAAGATTGAACTTTTTTTTCTAATAAGTTAGATAGCTAGTTATTGAAAATAATGGAAGTGAAATGAATTACTAATATAAGTTTAGTTTAATGGAAAGTGAAATAAATTAATAACATAAGTTTAGTGAGGTGAAATTATTAATTATTATAAGTTTAGTTAAGTAAGATTTAAATAATATCTAAAAAAAAAATTTAATATTCTTAAAGGTGTGGAAGAAAAAAAAAAAAAAAAAAAAAAAAAGAAAAAAATGTGAAATTTTTTGTTTTTTAGGTGATATTTGGTTTAGAGCGACAACTATCATCGATCCATATCTCAAAAAACTACAAATAGTTTAACAGGACAAAGGAATACATTGTTTGGAAACCTCTGGAAAAATTTTATTGAGGGAAAATGAAAAAAAAAAAAAAAAAAAAAAAAAAAAAAAAAAAAAAAAAAAAAATCATATCTCAAAAACTACAATAGCTACAGCGAAAAGGAATACATTTTTGGAATCCTTGTAAAATTTTAGTAAGGAAAATGTAAAAAAAAAAAATAAATAAATAAAATAAATATTGGCTATTTTTTTTTTAGGAGCAGGGGACATAATATATATATAATATTATTTGTAAGGTATTACACGGAATGTAGGGGGCTCGAGGCCGACGGGGGAAACACCAGGGGGGGACGTTTCCGATCCCTCGTAGGGGAGGGGAGGGAACCATCCCGCGATCACCCAAATACTCCAAAGAGACGGGGGGGTTCCGCGAGAACCTCGGAGGGGGGGAATGTGAGTCCCTACCCGTAGTTCCCCGGAAGGCCGAGAGACCCCTGACTCCTGCCATCGGTGCGGTACAGGCCTTGGGGTAGTTCTTTAGTAAATCAGGAAAAAAATGAAAATTTAATAGCAAAAATCTATTTATTCTTAACGAGTAACCAATAAAAGGTTCTCTATAAGTAGAGCGGGCAGGATCTCTAATCTATTTATTTTATAAATTTATTTAGTATAAAAACTATATAATTTTTTTATTTTTTGTATACGCATTTCTCTATCTAAAATTTAAGCCAGGGTTTCTTAAAAAATGTTATTCTTTTTTTGCTTTGGCTTTTGTAGTTTTTGAAATATATTATATTTTTTTTTTTTTTTTTTTTTTTTTTTTTATTTATTTTTTTTCTTTTTTTATTTTTTTGTTTTCGCTCTACTAAAATTGGGACCAGCATTCCAGGCAGATGCTATCTCCTTTGTCTCCTGCGCTAATTGTAGTTTTTGAGATATGGATTGATGATAGTTGTCGCTCTAAACCAAATTATCAATCCAATAGTTATTATATATATATAGTAGGTATTACTTGTAATGAGTATACGTATTTTGTTTATATATTTTATATACGTTATAATATATATATATATATAGTGTCGGGTTATATATATTAATATATATGTAATAAGATGCTAATAGGGGGAAAGATTTACATTCCAAAGGAGCTT
>JABUQX010132013.1:30000-32500 GCA_015478945.1 Trachelipus rathkii
TTCTGTGAATTTGTTAAGATGATTTGTGATCTCTAGACACTAGTTATAGTGTTCTTGTTGGTCCTTGAGTTCTAAGATACTTAGAGTATCCATCGTCGTTATCAACTCTTTAACGTCTGAGTCAATAGCCGTTCCAAACACCGTCTTAAATATGCGTCCTGCAGCATTAAACAGTCCTCTTTCCGATCGTCTGGGTCGTTGGTAAGACAATATCCAATCATCCTCCAGGAGTTTGTTGATTTCGCTGAGTATCAAGTAAATATTCCGGATCATTATGACATTAGTTCCTGATTTGGATATCCTCGTGATACTTCTTAGATCAAGTCGTCGACATGATGTACCCCTAAAGTTCTATTACACTAAATATAGTGTTATTATTGTTCTTAGGTACAATCGAAAGTTGAAAATGTCCATAAGGCCTTAATCACCCTTTTAGCTTCAATTTCGGTGTTATTTAACTCCTTTTCGCCTGTAATCACGGCTTCTGCTTCAGCTGTTTCTGCTATTCTATTTAGGTCTTCCGGTAGGATCGTTTGCAATTCTACTTCATTCACTATTGGGTAGTAATGTAGTAATGTATATGTCATAGTGTATATGTTAGGCATAGATAAAAATATATGTGAACAAAGAAATACAAGAAAGGTGTTTTGGAGACGGAGATTTGTAGGTTGTGTTTTTAAAGAATTGAATTTCACAAGGTTGAGACGACCCCATCCGGAAATTATATCCAGATCAGCGAGAATAGAATCGGAAGACTAAGGCACGAAGTAAAAGAGGGAGCAGAATTGATATGAGTTGAAGAATGAAGGGTCGAGTCATCAGCATATGAGTGGATAGAGTTAGAGGTGCATTTGAGAAGATCATTAATGAAAACTAGGAATAAAGTAGGAGATAAGACCGAACCCTGAGGAACACCACTTTTGACAGAAAAAGAAGCCCCATCAACAACAGCCGACATTGAGCGATTTGAAAGAAAGCTAGACATAAGTAAGCAAAGAAAAGGAGTAAACCCAAAGGAAGGGAGCTTGGAGAGCAGTGACGCGTGCCATACTCGGTCAAAGGCTTTGTATATGTCAAGCGCCACCATGCAAGTCTCCCCGTAGTTCCTAAAAACCATAAATCGGTTAGATAGGAAAGTATATCGCCAGTAGACCTCGAACGCCGAAAGCTGTACTAGCGATCGTCGGAATGGTTTCAGATGACCTAAGAAGTGAGAGTTGAGAAGGGTTTCCAAAGATCTTAGATAGAATACAAGTGAGCTATAGGCGAAATTTAGAATTATCAGAGCGGCTTTCTTTTTTCGGAATAGGTTGGACATGTGCGAGCTTCCAACATTGAGGGAAAGTGCTAGTATTCAGATGTAGAGAGTAAAGCTGATTTGATCCAATTTTGAATATCGGCTTCCTCAAAACTTGGGAGTTTAATCGGGCACACAAACTTGCTAATCCTTCATAGATTTCAGCCCATGCAACTGATCAAATGTAATCACAGACCTGAGAGGAGAAGGAGTAGCAAGAGGAATGCCAGAATGTCCAGTTAGGAAAATAGGAGGCCGAAGAGATTGGCCTTTTTCAGTTGAGAATTAGCAACAGGATCATCAGATCGAATAAGAGAAAGGCAGATTTACAATAGTTGTTAGAGATGTTTTTTGGCAAGAGGCCATGAAAGATTTTGTCGTGAGAACTAAGGAAAGACCGCTTTTGCTCGTCAGAATAGTACCAGCAAACGATTTCTAGCTGAATGAAAAATTAGCGAGAGTGATAGGAGAACGAGGATTTTTCCACACGCACTGTCTCTAACCTGAATAGCCAGAGAACAAACAAACACGATCGAACCATGGATTATGAGGTTGAAGAAGGAATGAACCTGCTCATCCCATCAACGATTGCAGCTCCTCCCATTTTAAATCTTTATACATTCATCATTATTCCTAACTGAGGTAGCCAATTTGTTATCATCTGCAAACTTGGAAACCTTACATTTAAGTCCCTGGTCTAAATATTTTATATATGAGGAAAGCCACTAGACCTAAGAAATCGTTATGGACCATAAACATGTCTCCTCATTTCCATTAATAAATACTTTTCATTTTCATTGAATAACTTATTATTATTATTATTATTATTATTATTATTATTATTATTATTATTATTATTATTATTATTATTATTATTATTATTATTATTATTATTATTATTATAAAACTTCCTTTAACGTGTAGCCACTCTTCAGATGGTAACATGGGGACTACAGGAAATTTGGAACTTAAGGTCGGCTTTTCCAAACCAGCGATACCAACGTGGTTCGCAGTCGAGTTTTAATTTCTGCCTCAGGTAAAACCCAACTGACGCGGAGTGATTGAACCAGCATCATCTCGCATCAGAGTCGGTGAGTCAACCTCCTACGCCACGAGACCTTCTTCTTCTTCTTCTTCTTCTTCTTCTTCTTCTTCTTCTTCTTCTTCTTCTTCTTCTTCTTCTTCTTCTTCTTCTTCTTCTTA